>PISX010010947.1:0-67803 GCA_004024625.1 Mellivora capensis | reverse complement strand
AAATGAACTATTGGGATTTCATCAAGATCAAAAGCTTTTGCACAGCAAAGGAAACAGTTAACAAAACCAAAAGACAACTGACAGAATGGGAGAAGATATTTGCAAACGACATATCAGATAAAGGGCTAGTGTCCAAAATCTATAAAGAACTTATCAAACTCAACACCCAAGGAACAAATAATCCAATCAAGAAATGGGCCAAGGACATGAACAGACATTTCTGGAAAGAAGACATCCAGATGGCCAACAGACCCATGAAAAAGTGCTCCACATCACTCGGCATCAGGGAAATACAAATTAAAACCACAATGAGATATCACCTCACACCAGTCAGAATGGCTAAAATTAACAAGTCAGGCAATGACAGATGCTGACGAGGATGCGGAGAAAGGGGAACCCTCCTATGTTGGTGGGAATGCAAGCTAGTGCAACCGCTCTGGAAAACAGTGTGGAGGTTCCTCAGAAAGTTGAAAATAGAACTACCCTATGACCCAGCAATTGCACTACTGGGTATTTACCCTAAAGATACAAACGTAGTGATCCGAAGGGGCATGTGCACCCGAATGTTTATAGCAGCAATGTCTACAATAGCCAAACTATGGAAAGAACCTAGATGTCCATCAACAGATGAATGGATAAAGAAGATGTGGTATATATACACAATGGAATACTATGCAGCCATCAAAAGAAATGAAATCTTGCCATTTGCAACAACGTGGATGGAACTAGAGGGTATCATGCTTTGTGAAATAAGTCAATCAGAGAAAGACAACTATCATATGATCTTCCTGATATGAGGACGTGGAGATGCAACATCTGGGGTTGGGGGGGTAGGAAAAGAAGAAAAGAAACAAGATGGGATTGGGAGGGAGACCAACCATAAGTGACTCTTAATCTCACAAAACAAACTGAGGGTTGCTGGGGGGATGGGGGGTAGAAAAGGGGGGTGGGTTAATGGACATTGGGGAGGGTATGTGCTATGGTTAGTGCTGTGAAGTGTGTAAACCTGGCGATTCACAGACATGTACCCCTGGGGATAAAAATACTTTATATGTTTATAAAAAATAAAAAAATTTATAAAAAAAAAGAAATATTGCAGAGGAATAACCTTAGAGGTGACTTTCAACTCTAAAATTCTAGATTTTTCCTCTTGGATACTAAAATGCCTATGAATAATTGGATATATATGACGAGTGAAAAGAGAACTGTTTGAATGAACATAAGTAGAGGTTAAGTTTAACAATTAATAAGAATATACAGCTACACTGCCTATGCAGATTTAAGAGGCAAATTACATGTTTAGAAAAACAGAGGAGAGGTACTCTTAGCTATTTTGTAAGGACTTGGGAAGTCATTCATTGAGCCCTCTGCTGGCTGATAAGCAGGGCAGCACTGATTTTTAGATAGGAAAGGAGACAAAACTTCCCCCTTGGGCATAAGTTAGTTGAAATTTGTACATGAAAGAAATAAGGAGAAAGAGCAGGGAAAAGTTGATTAAGATGGCTCATGAGAGCTTCAACTTGTTTGAGTCTTGGAAATTTATTTTTTACTATCTTTGTTATAGCAGTTGATTAGATCGTGCCATATGGTGACACTAGCAAATAAATTTTACCTATTTTTTAACACTTAAATCAACTTTATTTCCAAAACCATGCTGAGAATTATAATTCTATAAAGCTTCAAAAAGTATAATTAATTAAGAAATATTAGTTTCCTAAACTAAAAATGAAATATAATTTAAAATTACTTTAGAAGAGAAATAAAACCATCTAAAAGTTTTTTCCCTGGCTCAAAATGTTTTCAAGTAGGTTTGTTTAGGACTGAATCAATAATGAAAGTTAACTCACTGTTTTTTTCAGGATGTGGTGTGATTTTGAGGGAAAATTCAGCACATGAGGGAAAAATACTGCATATGGAATATTTCTGCCATCCCCAAGTGGAATATTTCTATTATCCCCACAAATTTTTATTGTGCTTTTATTCTAGTCAGTCTCCAACACCTGCACATCCCAGGAAACTACTTTTCTGAATCTAATCACACTTTAATGATCATAGATTAATATTAGTAAGCAGTAGCATGATTAGTAATCTATACTGATCAGTAAAGATTAATATAATCTTTTAGGATCATTAATATAATCTATACTAACCTATTAGTATATAATTATTCTAATCTGTACTGATTACAGATTAGTATAGATTAGTTCAGATTAGTATAGATTAGTATTAGGCAATACTAAAATAACTTCAACGTAAATTATATGTTTAGGCGTGGTGGGGGTGGGAAGTTGGGTGAGCCTGGTGGTGGGTATTAAGGAGGGCACGTATTGCATGGAGCACTGGGTGTGGTGCATAAACAATGAATTCTGGAACACTGAAAATAAATTTAAAAAATAAATAAAAAATTTGTAAAAAGAGAGAAAAAAAATAAATTATATGTTTGACTTCTTTGGGTCTGAAAGATTTATCCGGGTTGTTGACTTTATCAGTAATGTGTTCCTTTTTGTTGACGAGAAGTATTCTAATGCATAGCATTCTGCTATTTATTTGTTCTCTTGATAATGAACATTAAACTTGCTTTATGTTTTTGGCTTCTATAAATAAAACTGCTATGAATTTTTAATTTCTCTTGTGTGAGTAGGAGTGGAATTCTAGTTCTTAGGGTAAATGTGTAAATATAAAAAACTGCCAAATTGTTTTCCATAATAGCTGAATCTTTCTATATTCCTATAAGCATTGCATGAGAGTTCTAGTTGCTCTACATCTTTGCCAACATTTGATATTTTTAGTCCTTTTAATTGTAGCCCTTTTAAATTGTATTTCCTTGTGGTTTTAGCTTGTGTTATTCTAATGAGTAGTGATGTTGAGCGCCTTAATGTGTGCTAATTGGCCATTCTTCATGTGTCTTCTTTAGTGAGTGGTCTGTTAAAATATTTGACCATTTTTTAATGTGCTATTTATCTATATACTGTTGATTTCTTAGTATATTCTAGGTACAAGTCTTTATGAGATAAAAAAAATCCCTGTTTGTTTTACTGATACATATTTTTAAATCGCAAATGGGTATAGGATTCTATAAAATTATTTTTCCATCAATTATAATTTTTATATGAGTATTAACCATCAATTGATGAATTATATGGAATGATTTTTTTTAATGTTAAGCTTCCCTTTAATTACTGGGATAAATCCTCCAAATTAAATCTTTTCTATATATAGCTAGATTCATTAGGTAATATTTTGTTAACTACTTTTGCATCTATGTTCAGAAGGATGATTAGTGAGTATTTTTTCTTGCGATATCTCTGTCAGGTTTTGGTATCAGGATGAGCTAAAAAATGAATTGATATGAGTAACATTACCAGGTCAACTCCACCCACAAAGATGCTGAAAGAGTATTCCCTCACTTTAACTTCCAGGCAGAGGAAAGAGCTTGCACTTTCAGATAGTTGGGTTTATTTGTGGATTTATCCCTAGCAAAGCCCCAGAATCTAAGGTGGTGGAAATACTGCATGATATTTCTCATCCACTGCTGCATTTTTGGAAAAGTACATTTTGGAAAAATTCAAGAGAGAAGAATTGATGGCCCAAACAATGTGTTTTAGCATTTGGATCTCTTTCAGATCCCAAGGCCCATGCTGTTGTCTAAGGCATGGCTGATTTGACCTTATCTCTGAAAACTCTGTGGCAGACCCACTGTGTGTCTGCTCAGACAAGCATTTAACCCAATGCATAGCGGCTGCTATGCTCATAGCCATGAGCATATTCAGTGTTTGCTCTTGTCTGGAATTTGCTTTATCAAGGTTTCTTAGCACCCACCATGCTTAACCACACAGAATATTATTATGTTTAATTTATCTTGTTTTTCCTTATTATTTGGTGGTAGGGAAAGTGCTTGATTTTTCTACATTGTATTCAGAAGTAGAAGACCCATCAGTGAGTAAATATTTTAAATGAAACTCTCCCCCTGCAGATATCAATAGAGATAAAGATACATAGAGAGACTTAGGTATACATTTAAAAGAAGGTTTTAGCTTAATAAATGTTTTATGTTCTAAATGCTAGATGAATCATATATATTATATAACTAAAGATATATCTATATATAACTAAAGATATATATTAGTATATATATTATATTATATAATTATATATTAGTGGATTTAAAATAATATATGAAATATATATATATGAAATATTTTCTTTCATGAAGAAATGTGATCATTAAAGAAAAACCTTAAAGTATAGTATTATTTGACTTCAGTGATAACATTACTTTGTCTGGGTCAGCTTTAGAGTAAATCTGAGCATTAAGACTTTTCTTCTAGGGACGCCTGGGTGGCTCAGTTGGTTAAGCAGCTGCCTTCAGCTCAGGTCATGATCCCAGCATCCTGGGATCGAGTCCCACATCGGGCTCCTTGCTCAGCGGGAAGCCTGCTTCTCCCTCTGCCTCTGCCTGCCTCTCTGTCTGCCTGTGCTCACTCTCTCTCTCTCTCTCTCTCTCTGACAGATAAATAAATAAAATCTTAAAAAAAAAAGACTTTTCTTCTAAGTATCTAAGTATAGAATTTTAACAAGGAAATTGAGTGAAAGAAAGAGGAAAAGAAGGAGGAAGAGGGGTGAAGAAGGGGTAGGAGGGACGGAGGGAAAGACATTGGGAGAAGAAAAGAAGGAAAGACAGCAGGAGGGCTAACTGGTTATTTACTCCTGTAACTTTAAAGCATTCAGCAGAATGACTTTTTTTTTTTCCCATTGTTTAAGTATCCACCAGGTGTAGGTCGGTATTAGCTTTTCTGCAGACCTTACATTTTGGACTAGACTTCCACTTAGAAAATACAATAGCAGACGTTAAATATGTTTGGCAATAATGTAAAATCAATTGAAATTAGAGACCAAGTACTGTATCATAAGATAAATATTAGTTGAAGACTTTTCTCTGCAAAAGAAGAGAGACATTGCTCAAAATAAACGTATATTTATTATTTTATTCGTTAACTGATTCATTGAATTATTAAAAAAATGTATTGAGCCCGTATGACATATTAAGCATTAAATTAGGTGCCATGAGAAATACAGCGATTATTTAAGACATCTGTCTGTAAGACTTTTAACCAGCCAGCAGGAGAGATGAAACGTGTACATTAACAAGGATAGTACAAGGTATAATCTGCTGAAGGCTATAAAACATTGCAGGACAATGTTTTAATGGTTCAGTATTTTAAGTGGTGTTGCAAAAGCATTGAAGAAGTTGGACCATGGGAGGTTAGCATAGTTGGAGTTTTTAAAGAGTGAAAAGGATAAAGACATTTCAGACTGAAATGTGAGCTGAAGAATAAAGGAGAGCTGTAGAGAAGCATGGTCATGGAATGAAAGCTAGTGCCATTTGACCAGATGCTGGGTAATGTGTAGGGATACAGTTAGAGATAATCCTAGAGAGAAGTAAACAGGGATCAGAGTGTGTCCATGTGTGCATACATGTGTGTCTTAGCAGTGGAGAATGCTATAAGTGGGCTTAATTCAGCACTAAAGATGACAAGAACTTAAATGTATGTAGCACTTTACTGTTTATGAAGAGAATTTAGGCATCATCTTACTTTATTTTCCCAGCAGTGACCCTCAGTTGTCACTCCTTAGTCTCCTTTGGTGGTTTACTCCTTCTCATCTGGACATTTTAACATTGGAGTGTCCTGAGGATCTCATCCTATGTGCTTACACTCACTTTTGTGGTTATTTCATCCAGTCTCATGGCTAAAAACAACATCTATATGCCATAGTTTTTCAAAATTACATCATTCCCAAGAAGTTCTTTTAAATTCCTGATTCATATTAGAAAATACGAATCAGTACTGAATTCTGGACATCTTGACTGAGATATTTAATAAACTTTACCTAACAAATCCAAAGCTAAATAAATTTTTTCTCTTTACAACCTGCACACACACACACGCGCGCGCGCGCACACACACACACACACACACACACACACACAGCCTATTCTACTCACAGCTTTCACTCCCTGAGATGATGGGGATTCTGCCATTCCAATCATTCTGAAATGTTGCAGTGGTAGAGAAGCCTGTTTCCAAACTGGGTCATCTGAGGACATGAACTGGTTACAGCACAAGCCTGCAGCTTTGCAGTCCTCAAACATTGTACAATGGAACACAATGCACCTGCTCTGAGTGAATTACTGTTAGATACAAAATCACAAATAGTATGGGATTATTGATAATGTGCATGCACTTGTTGGTTGAAAAACATTAATGTGGTCTTTTAGAGATGGCCTACCTTTACCTGAAAAACTAATGCTTGAGAAATTCAGAAAAATAAGTATTTCTATAGGGAAAGATAAGGGAAGCTCAGTAAGTATAGGTAAATGTACACCAAAATCCCAGGAATGACTTAAATTTATCTACCATCAAGAGACATTTATTAACATCAAGTAGTAAAATTATGTTCCTGAAAATATAAGAAAAGCCACAACTTTATCTAATTAGGGATCCCTAGCATTGCCAGGACTTCTGACTCTTTCCAATCTGCTTGAATTTGTTTGCCCTTAAAGAGATTTACATTTTACTGAGATCTTTGAAAATGTAATAATGTTATGCAACAAAGTTACAGACCTTAGAAACATCCCTGGTCACTTCTTTTTCTCACACCCTCATATATTCTTTTTGGATCTACCTTCAAAATTTATAAGAATCCTATCCCCTTCTCCTCATTTCCATTACTGTCACTCTAATTAGAGTCATCAGCATTTCCCATTTGGATTTCTGCAATAGGCTTCTCACCGGTCTTTCTGTTTCTAACTTTGCCCCTCTACATCCGCTTCAACAAAGCAGCACATTGAAACTTTATAAAATATCCTGCAAGGGGTTCCCATCTCTCCCAGGATAAAAGACAAAATCCTTATAAGAGTAAACAAAACTCTGCTATCTACCCTTATTACCTGTCTGATCTCATCTCCTGTGCTCCCTCCACTCTACACTCTGCAACCACATTGGCCTCCTTCCTGTTCCATAAACACACAGGCACACCAGGTATTTCTCCCCCCCTCCCCAAAGTTTGCTTTTCCATCGCACCTTCTACCTATTGTAGGCATAGGTTTCTGTTAAGTGTCTGTATTTATCTCTATGCTCTTTATAGACCTGAGTGAAGAGAAAATATAGGGACATAGGATTAATAATGAAGAATGCAGATTTCTATCCATCCTCCTTATTTAAGTAAAAAAAAAATTAAGTAGAAGTTTGCTGATCTTACTGAGAAATTACTGTTTAAGGATATCATACTTTGTTACCAATTGTGTAAAACATGACTAGTTCTCATCAGGATTTTCAGCTCTTTATCCAGGGTCATGGAAGGATTACACTTCCATGCCCTCTTGAAGACTGATTGTAACATATAACTTATTTTGTCCATATAAGGAGATGTTTACAGATATGCAATTTGAACATTTAAGAGCCAGTGTGCAATTCTCCGTGTCTCCTCTCCTATGTGAATTCTGGACTCATGAGGAGATAGCAACATCAAAAGTTGGTACCACCCTCAGTCCCTGAACCCTTCAATGATTGTGAAGACCAGAATATCTGCTGAATCATGTTGGACATGGGCATGCACAAGAAATCAATCTCTATGGCTATAAAGAATCCGAGATTTTAAAGTTGTTATTATAGTCTAGCCTAACCTCTTTTGAATGATATACTATTGTTTTAACCCTCCTATCTTGTTTTACAAGAATTATCTCTTATGAAGAGGTCAGAAAGCTAACAGGGATTTATGAAGAAAATCCATTCTTTCACTCAAATTAATATGCATTAGCTACTTCTATTTTTTAGAAATTAAGAATATGGTGATGGGAAAAATTTCCTGTCTTCATGTAGCTTACAGACTAAAAATATTGGGGTCAACTGTTGAGCAGGAAGAATTATGGGGCCAACTCTTGCTGAGAGGGAAGCCCAGTATGAAGAAGATGAGAGACAAGGAGTGCAGGACAGAGCTGGAGGGGATGTCAAGCTAGGTTATAACCAAGGTGAGGCTGAAAGGCAACAGAGGAGTGTAAGACCAGTCCTGGTAAGTGGTCTCTGTCAGGATGAGGAAGAGGGCATGTGGCCAGACGAAGAATATAAGAGTAGTTACCTCCAGGTCTCCCAAATAGACTGACTAGAGTAAGGCTGCCTTACAGATGAAGGGCGAAGTGGATGTGAAGGGGAGAGCAAGTATCATGCACTGGGGCAGCATGCAAATAGAAAGAGGGAGATTTTCTGAAAGTGACTGGCATTGGGAACTGAACACCAAAATTATATTTTTCACACTCTCCTAAATCCCCAAACCTGGGCTGCTGAGTTCTCACTCATTCTATTTCGCTGAATCTAGAGTGCATTCAGAAAGCTGGTGCCTACTTGTAACAATTCTGTGGGGCCTAGAGGAGAGTAGGTATCAAAAGTGATAGAAGAAACATAGGCAGTTCCCCAGAGAGTAGGTTTATTACTTGTCTTAGGGAAATAGAAGGCAATTGTAAGATACCTGTCACCACAGATGAAGATGGAGTAGTTCCAGAAGCATGGTCTTGGAATATGGCTCTTCTTCTTGGTCATATGTATTACCACATGAAGATAAACTGATTTATACTACCCCTGGGTGCTTTGACAGAAAGTATTCTGACAGACCTGACAATTTCAAATTCAGCAGATTTAGTTGAAGATGAAGAAGATGTTACAGTGAGAATTTTATTAGGACTATAGATATATGTATTGAAGAACAGTTATCTTGATTGAATTAAAACAGTATCAATTAAATCTGTTTTAAGCATATTGGAATTTAGTGAATGAAATTGATTTTTCCGTTAATTGTAAATAGAGATTTAATTCCTCACTATGTTGATCCCCTTCAAACTCAAAGCAGACGGAAATATTCATAGAGAAAGAAGAGGGGCTAAGAGTAGTGGTATTATGCAAAGAATGGGCCTATAAAAGTTGAGGTATAATGGAGAGCTAGAAGACTATAATTAATGGCACTAACAGTGGCTGATGTCAGGCAGTTATTGCACAATAGTACTTTATTATTACAAATTAATCTGAAGAGACCCGGAAAATATCCATCAATATATCTGGTTAGTAAATGGGTTAATTGATACACAAGTTTCATGAGTCATGATTTCAGTGAGAAATAACTTCAGGATGGATATTGAAGCTACAGATTCTAGATTCTCCTCCAGGCTTTTAATTGTTAGGCATTGCTGACATTCCCTAACTTCAGCTTCAACAGCATTCAGACAAATTGCTTCATTATATGAATTAGCAGGTAACCAAAACATGTATAATTAAACAAACCATATGATATCAAGACTAAATTATTTGGGAATTAAATAGTCCTTGCAAAATTGGATTCTTTAGTGATATCCATTAATAAAGTTCTACGAAATCCTTAACTTTGGAAAAAGAATTTACTTTCTAAAATATTATCACTCTCTGCCGTATATCTTATTAAGTGCTACTCATCCTCCAGATTTGGCCTTTCTCAAGTACCTACCCCAAACTTTTTAGCCTTTATACCCATCCCACAAATGAGTCAACATTTCCTTATTTGTGTATTATCAATATCTCTGCTTCAGCAGTTAACACATTGACTCATACCTCTTTATTTTTTGGCTGTCTTCCTTCCTGAAGTGCAAATCCTTTAAGGCTGGACTGGATCTTAGGCATCTCTTCATCTAAGGGACTTGGTAGACTGCCTGATGTGTCTTCAAGTTTTTATGAACAAATGAAATGTAAAGGATTAAAATTTTCTCAAGAAGACATACAGATGACCAACAGACACATGAAAATGTGCTCAGCACTACTGATCATCAGGGAAATGCAAATTAAAACCACAATGGGTTATCACCTTATACCAGTCAGAATGGCTAAAATAAAAAAGGTAAGAAATAATGAGCATTGGCAAGAAGATAGAGAAAAAAGAGCCCTTGAGCACTGTTGGTGGGAATATAAATTGGTATAGCTATTGTGGAAAACAGTATGGAGGTTCCTCAAAAAATTAAAAATAGATCTACCATTTAATTCAATAATTTCACTACTGGGCATTTACCCAAAGAAACAAAAATGCTGATTCAAAAAGATATATGCACTCCATATTTATTGCAGCATTATTTACAACAGCCAAGATATGAAAGCAGACTAACTTATCATTGATAGAGGAATGGATAAAGAAGATGATGTGTATATATATAATGGACTATTACTCAGCCATAAAAAGGATGAGATCTGGCTATTTGTGACAACATGGATGGACCTAGAGGGTATAATGCTACTTGATATAGATCAGAGAAAAATAAATACCATATGATTTAACTTATTTGTGGAATCTAAAAAACAAAGCTAATGAATAAATAAACAAAAAGCAAATTAGACCTATAATAGAACAAACTGATGGCTGCCAGAAGGAACCAAAATTTTCCTGCATTCTTAACACCAAAAAAACCCCCCCAAAACAAACAACAACAACAACAACAACAACAAAAACTATCCTCTGTAAGTTAAATGTATAATGAATGATTTTATTAAGTGTGTCATGAGATGATGCAAATGTAGAAGAAAGGGTTGGAAATGGGTTTCATTCTTTACCCCAGTGGAATCTTAAATTCATTTAACCCATTTATCCTTATTTATTGAAAAAGATGATAATACCTATAGTATCTATTTCTTTTATAATACTGATTTTCCTTATCTACTTTAACCGTGCTTCATGGTTAGGAGAATTGAATAAATGCGTGTGTGTGTATTTTGAAAAACTATAAAGTGATTTAATCAGCCATGCAGATGCAGTACAACCTCCATAAGGCCCAAAAGAATATGGGGTTTGGAGAATTTCTGGGTTGATGGGTACCTGAAGATTTGGGGGAGACTGGTACACATAGAAAGGTCCTTTGCCACACCTTGCCCCATACATCTCTTCCATCTGGCTGCTCCTGAGTTATATCCCTTTATAATAAGCTGGTGATCTAATAAGTAAACAGAACAAAGCAAAACATTATAAATTGGTATATATAAGTTTCTATTTCTACATTAAATATGGTCACCAACCCACGGTGACCATATTATCACCATTTATCTCCAGATAAATTGGAGAAAGCAGATTCAGCAATTTCAAGACCCCCATTTTATGTCAGAGTTGAGTGTATGAACCACATATACATTTTACTACTAGTTCAAAACTGAATCAATTTCTTTTCTTTTGGGGTACTCTTAATCTCTGTAAGTTTGGGATACTGATAGGAAAGAAGGAAAATTCTGTTATTTTTCCCTCTAAAAAATCTTACTCAAATAAAACAAAAAAGTTTTTTTGTTTTTGTTTTTTAAAAATATTTTATTTTTTTATTCATCAGAGAGAGAGAGAGAAAAAGACTGAGCACAGGCAGACAGAGTGGCAGGCAGAGTGGCAGGCAGAGGCAGAGGGAGAAGCAGGGTCCCTGCCGAGCAAGGAGCCCGATGCGGGACTCCATCCCAGGATGCTGGGATCATGACCTGAGCCGAAGGCAGCTACTTAACCAACTGAGCCACCCAGGCATCCCTAAAACAAAAAAGTTTTATGCTCTTTTCCAAAATTCTTCAATTTCAAATGTTGGCATTGTTATGTAATTTGAATAGGAGCACAAATTTAATTTTGAATACTGTTTACTCAGTTACATTGTATCCTGATACACTGTATCTCCTGTTTCTGCGTAATCTCCTAATAATGTTTATCGAGTATATTACCATATTTTTCTTAAATATTTTAGTAATTCTGTATATTTTGACTGCTCCTAATTTTGCTATTATAAATTATATTGCAATGAGCATCTTTTCATATGTGGTCTTTCTTCTTTTGGGTTATTGAGAATCCATAAAAGACATAATTAAATCACTGCTCTAGGTTTACCTCCAGCACTCACGAATAAAGGAAAAGGGAGATATTTTCCCTCTTAACAAAGAAATCTATTGGGCATCAAAATCCTGAAGCTAAATTATTACAAATAACAATTTAAGATATTTCATGAATAGTCAAAACTATTAAACAAAAAAATTGTTTTAAAAAACAAGTTAGGGAGATAAATATAGCTTTTAACTAAAAGGAATTTCCAAGACTTATTTCTTCAACACTGTGTTTCTTTTCTGAGTACTTTTTTGCCCAAGGTGAAAAATGCAAAAATACAATGGAAATCTTATGGTTCCTAAAAAGTACAGTAAAATTATTCCCCAACCAAGAATATTTTACACTAATAATATACTGGATTATCCATTCATTTTTATGATAGCATTGTGAACAACTTGAAAATATTTTATTAGACATAATTTAATAAAATTATTATACTAAATTTTCCTTAAAACAACGTAAGTAAAAGAAACCAAGGGAAAACATGGAATTGTGAACCTGCATATAAGTGTTTCTTCATTATGTATTAATTCTTAAAGGCGGTATTTTTTTTTACTTCATCTTTCGTTTTATAAATTAATCTGCAGCCCATGTGCATTTGGTTACTCAGAGCTTCTATTACATAATTTCATTTCAGTATTTAAATTCTATAAAAGCTCTTTTTTTCCTTATAGATGTGTTTTTAGAGAAGCCTGTGTTTGTTTTCTTAAAATAGCAGTCCCTTGAGCCTCATTAAGAGTAACAGTTTAGGGGCACCTGCTTCCCTTCCTCTCTCTCTGCCTGCCTCTCTGCCTACTTGTGATCTGTCAAATAAATAAATAAAATGAAATAAAAAAGAGTAACAGTTTAAATTTTAAAATATATATTTTTTCTTTTGTTTCCTTAAATATATTTCCTTACCAGGTTTTTTTTTTTCTATTTATCTATTATTCCTTTTTAATGCTATTGGTTTTCCTCAAATGCTTGCTGTTTCTGGGTTTCTGTTCAAATTTATGAATAAAGGATTAGATTGTTTAATTATAGGTATCTGGCAGGGTTTTTCTGTCATGGTGACAAAAAGTTCTAGAGCTGCAAATTAGGAGGTGCTGAGGATCATGGCTGCCCTATTTTCTGGCAGCATGATATAGCATATGAAGCCAGTTCAAGTGAGGTTTGCTTCCCTGGAATGTGTACCACACTGTACCACATTCATGCTTCTTTGTAAGAAATTACTTAGAAAATAGCATTTATTCATTCTTGCATTTCTTGTTTATTGTGACACTGAATAGGTTCAAAATACTGGTGAGTAAAGGTAGAAAAAGTCAAGACTCTCCTTCAAAAAGCAATTAGTGAAAGTACACGTGTGTTAAGAGATAAAGAAAAACATAGGTTAACTAAGTATACTACCTAACCCAGTTTGGGAGTGGGAGTGGTAAAGAGTGGGGTGGAGTAATAGTGAGGGGTGGGGTTGGTGGGTAACGTTATGGAGGGGTCTCTAGAGTCAGTGCTGACTAAAGTAAGATTTGATGGATCTGTGGAAGTTAAAAAGGTGAATGGCTTGGGAAAGAGGGCATTAAAGAGAGAACTTTCCAGACAGGGAAAACCATGTGCAGAAGTTTAATGGTTAATAAAGGGCATGGTAGAAGCAACTAGACGGCTCAGTTGATTAAGTGTCTGACTCTTGATCGCAGGGTCATGAGTTCAACTCCCAGATTGGGATCCACACTGGAAGGGAGCCTACTTAAAACAAAACAAAACAAAACAAAAACCCCAAAACGACATGGTAGATTTGAAAAAAATCACATGGAGGTTAGCACATTTGGAAAAGTAATGTATGGCAGGAGAGTGGCCAGACAGGAAAGCAAGTGAGCAACTTAGAGGTGGCAGACAAGGCTATCTACACTCACATAATCTAGAAGATATTATGACACAGGAGAAAGAGCACTTGATTAGGAATCAGGAGACGCGAAGTCACTAATGCTGTGAGCTTCTTGGCCAAATCACTTGATTTCTGAGACTTTTGTTCCTTACCTATAAAAGAAGCAAGTGGTTTTGCAATGGTGCTGCAAGTTGCCCTCCTAGGGATTGCTGCCAGTGGAAATGGAGGAACATGGCTCTTGGTCCCTGACCCCTTCCCTTCTACTATATCAGTTCCATTTTTACCTGAAATATTTCCTTATAATTTCATATGTTTTTTTGTTGTTGAAAACTTAAACCTCCACAAAACTGTTTTGATAGCTACAAGAATAGTCTATCTGAGGTCTTTCTGCCAAATTAGGAAAAAAAAATAACAATATGTACTATTAGAAGGAACATTAGGTTGGAAGTCCAAGGTTTGATTTTCTGCATGTGGCAAAGCACTGAGCAGCCATAGGGAAGTCAGTTTTCCACAATTTCTTCAATCATAAAAAGGAACAAATATTATCTGCTCTCTTATCTCAAGAAGTTTTCCTTTTAAGAGTCAAATTAATATCAGACCTATTGAAGTACTTAGTGAACTGTATTTTATAAATGATTGATAGACTTAAGGAAAATATCACCTATGCCTAAAGGTGCTTCTATGTATGAGAATCTTACATCAAAATGCCATTGGCATGAAGAATCTGGTGATTTAATGGAAGTGTCACACTTCTTATGTCACACTTTTCTTGGCTCAAGTTCCTGTACCTAGATATGAGATAAAAATCTTTGTACTTGGCAGTTTTCTCCACAGATTTCAAGGTGTATCAGAATGAGTTTTATTAAAAGAAAATATTAGTGAGCATTATATAATTCACTGGATAGTGATAGTTACCCTACATTCCAAGATGTTTCCTTGAGTTACTAATTCACTCTTTGAACATGTATTAAATTGAACACTATGTATCTGTTGTTCATTGTATGTTCCTCACAGAGTTCTGGAGAGTAGGTTTAGGTGTTTGGTTTTCTGTTGGTGGTAGTGGTGTTTATTTAATAGAGTATTTACAAAAGCAGTAGCCCTTTCTCCTGTTAATCCCCTATAGCAAATTTAGACATGTGTTTAAGATCTTTCTCTATACAGAAAGAGTAGGAGAAGGACTAATAATTGATGGAAATAGATAATTCTGCCTTCCCACACATATTGTAGCCATTTCCATATGGTAGATGAAATTCAGAGGGAATAGAGTGTCATGAGCAAGTGAAATATTTAGGAATTGAATTCAGATCCGTCTGAAGCAAATCCTACACATATCAATTAAGAAAGCTTTGTTACAATTCTTTAGCATCTAAAATGTACTCTCTAGGTCAGTGTTCTTAACTTGGGCTATAGATAAGAATCATTTGGGAGTGTTTTAAAAACGTTGGTGACCCAGCACTCGTTTCAGAGATTCTGATTTAATTGGTTTATAGGGAGCAGAGAAGCAGGCCCAAGTAAATACTGGTATTTTTAACCTTCCCCCTTAAGTGATTCTAGTGGGCAAATACGGCAAGAACCACTAATCCTGGTAATAATACAGAAGTGTTTCAACTGGATTTATTTTAGAAACAGATTATTTTGGTGTCTCTGTGAAGAACAGACTGAAAGAAAATTAGGTAAGGGGAGTGGAGGCCAGTGAAGAGGCTGGCATAACCATGCAGACATGAACCTATACGGGTCCATGTCAAGAAGTCCAGTGGTACTTGCAATTCCTGGGTAAAGAATCTTGCTGTTACCCGGTCCTCTATAATGTATCTCCCCAACCTTAGTTGGCTCCTTTGCTGTCATAATCTACGCTGACCATGCTTTCCTGGTGCATCTAGCTACATCTTTCATTGTTTGGTCTTGGCTTTGGTTTCTAGGCAGCATCCTTTCCCAGGTAATCAGGGAAACTAACTCTTCTGCTAGCAAACCAGAGTGTTGGCTATGGCAGCCTGGGTGTTTTCTCTCAGCCGATTGGTCATATAAAGAGGTTTTACTAACTGCTTCAAAGTTGAATGCTTGGCAGTGCCTTCCTTTTGTAGAGCCTCACTGCAGTACATAGGTCTGTCTTCCCAATGGGTGAAATCACCATGGTGTCTTGCTTCAGGGGACACCCTTGCCCTTTACTGCTCTCCAGGACAGTCAGCAGCATTGGCCCTATGTGAAGCAGGGACATTGAAGCTAACCTAATCCTGGCCTAATCCCTGCCTCTTGAGGAGTGCATAGGGCATACCTTTACCCAAAGGTAACCCCTTTTCATTTTGGGAGTCATTACGACTGACCATTCCCTTTATATGAACTCCTGAGTACTGAGTCATTTCATTTCTTCAGTGTCCATACTCACCAGCTCTGAGCTTTCTTCCCGTCACAGTGAAAAGGAAGTACAAAAAGCTTGGATTGATTGATTGATTGATTGATTTAAAGATTTTATTTATTTATTTGAGAGAGAGAGAGAGAGACATAGTGAGAGAGGGAACACAAGCAGGGGGAGAGGGAGAAGTAGGCTTCCCACTAAACAGGGAACCTGATGTGGGTCTCCGTCCCAGGTCCCTGAGATCATGACCTGAGCAGAAGGCAGATGCTTAAGGACTGAGCTACCCAGGTGCCCCAAGAACCTTGGATTTAAATTTGAATGCAATTTTAGCTTAATCCCTTGTTGGTGACAGCAGGTCACTTTGTGTTGTTAAGTTTCTGTTTTCCATAAAAGTAGGAAAAATTATATGTACCGCTCAAATTTGAAATACATACATAAGAATAAGAACCAAATACAGAAGATGCATAGATATGTCAAACAAATTAAAGTTGACATTATTTTTGTTATGATTGTTAAATCTTCCTTCCTTCAAGAGTGCTCAGGAGCAAAGAAGTAGGTAAAAATGTTAGTTTTTGTGATAACCACGTGGGACTATGTATATTCTTATTTGTATATCATGTGTATTTTATGATATGTGTATTAAAATATTTAATATATTTAATACAATATGTAATTATACTATATATAGTATTATATGTTTATTAAAAATAAGAGAGGTATAAAGGAGAAGAAAGAGAGAATGAGAGGAGGGAGACAAGCTATATTGAGATTTTATTCCCTTTTTTCTATTACAATTATTATTATTATAATTATTTTGTTATATTGCTTCCTGGTCTACTTCTTGGTATATTTGGGGAGAGAGAGGATAGAGAAAGTTTATCTAATTTTGCCAGAATTAAGAGTCAAAAAAGATTAAAGAACATTGCCATTACATCATTAAAATTCACTTGAAATGCATGCTGCCAAAATTAAGATTGGGTATTGAGTTGTATTTTGATTGATTTATCTTAAATTTAGATTGATTTTTGAAGCTTTTATTAAAACTACTCTATTTACAACCCAGATTTCTCTGCAATCCAATTAAGTATCACCAATAAGAAATACCTTTTGATAAAAATATGGCTGATTAATTAAATAGAACTATTTATATTAGTGAATAAATTAAAAATAAGGAGACCTTGGTTTCTGTATTGCAATACAGGACACACAGAAAATTTAGAGTCAAATTTGATTAAATTAAATTAACATTCAATTTAGAATTTGCTATTTAAATACTTTATATCAAACTCCTTATTTATAAATAACTTGAAAAAGCATCATTGAAAAGCACAATTCCAAAAATAGTCAATGGCTTTAAGTAATCTATTTAAAAGTCCATGGTCTAAAGCAGGCTTGTGCTAAAGCATCTCATTCATACCCATCATTAGACTAATTTGTTTAATGGAAAGGCCTGATAACAAAACAAATTCTTTCAGAAATTTTAATCCCTCAAAAAAGGAAGAAGAGAAGTAAACATCAAAGAACATTCAGTGGATGCTACACAAGAATGATTGTTGAACTTTCAAAGGATTTACTCAACTACATCCAGCCTATACTTCACAATTTTGTCCAGAAGAAAATTATGAGTGGTTTTTTTTATAAAGGGCCTTGCATGAAATAAAAATAAACAGTTAAAACTACATTTTTTGATCTGCCATTCCAGTAACTAATAAAAAAGATTTTATCCTTACTTGTCATGTATTTAGTGAACACATGTGAGTATGGGTTCTAGAATTTCAATTAATGTCAATAATAGTAAACATCAGTTTCTGGAATTCTATTTGAAAACCAGGATAGTTAACAATTTTTATGGCACTTTTCCATGGTGACTCAAAGATATTAGATACTAGTTCCAAGAACACATCTTCAGGTATTTTTAGTATCCCAAATCAGGTAACTGATTTGGACCTGGAATCTTAAAACTAATTTAAGTCACCTTCAGGCTTTCTTATCATTTTCTCACCATCATACTTTTTTCCAGTTCAAACATTCTTTGCTATGGAGAAATTGGAAGCCAGGGCTTAATAGTTCTGCTTTTCTCTAGGTCATTTGTTCATATTACATAGTTGGCCCCAAGCAGTATCATTCTTATCCTATACTTGGTTATCTTTTTGCTCTGAAAATGCCAGAGATATTTTTTTTCTATTATCTTTAGCATTTTTCACAAACATCAGACAACTCAGTATCATTAGGTAAATATACTCTTCTTTCATGTTATTCTTTTGTTTTTATTCCTTTTCTGATCTTTCTTTTTAAGTACGCATCTCAGAAAATTGGCTGTACAACCATCCTGATTTTTTTAGATGTCTTTGTGTTTCTTAATCTAGATTGTTATAGGTAAGAGAATATTAGAATCATCTATAGAATAAAATATGAATTTTCTTTTTAGTTTGTTTCTTACAGTCTAAAGTTGTGCTATCCAGTATGGTCATCACTAGCCATATATAGCTATTGAGCTCTAGAAGTGGACTTACTCCAAACTGAGATGTGCTCTAGACACCTAGATATCCATTATATGCATTTGACTCAGAAGACTTTTATAAAAAATAGAGAATATTTTATTAATAATTTTCAATAGTGATTACATATCTAAACAATTTTTTAAAAATGAAATCTTGCTATTTGCAATGACGTGGATGAAACTAGAGGGTATTATACTAAGCAATTAATCAGAGAAAGACACTTATCATATGATCTCTCTGATATGAGGAATTTGAGAGGCAGGGTTGGGGTTCACGGGGCGTAGAGAGGGAAAAAATGAAACAAGATGGGATTGGGAGGGAGACAAACCATAAGAGACTCTTAATTTCATGAAACAAACTGAGGGTTCCTGGGGGTTGGAGGAGGGAATGGGGTGACTGGGTTATGGACATTGGGGAGGGTATGTGTTGTGGTGAGTGCTGTGAAACATGTAAGCCTGATGATTCACAGACCTGTACCCCTGGGGCAAATAATACATTATATGTTAATAAAAAATTTAAAAATTGCATATGTAGCTCATATTATGTTTCTCTTGGGCAGAATGGATTATCCATAAAATATTTTTAATATTTTTAATTAAATCTATTAGCTTCCTATTGCTGCTCTAACAAATTACCACAACTTCAGTGGTTTAAGACAATACAAATTTGTTAACTTGAAGTTTAGGAAGTCAGAAGTCTAAAGTGAGATGGCAAGGGCTGCATTCCTTTTGGAAGCTTTAGAGGAGAATCTACTTTGTTGCCATTCCAGCTTCTAGAGGCGGCCTGCATTCCCTGGTTTATGGCCTTTTCCTCCATCTTTTAAGCCAGGAGTGTAACACCCTCAAATCCCTGTCTCTCCATTTATCTGCCTCTGATTTCTGCTTCTGTTATCAAAACTATTTCTCTGACTCTGAATCTCCTGCCTTTCTTTTAGAGGACACCTTGGGCCCATTTCAAGATCTTTCACTTCATCATATTTGCAAAGTCCTTTGTGTCATACAAGGTAACATATCCATAGGTTCCAGGGATAGGATGTGAACATCTTTGAAGCGCCATTATTCTGCTCATTATTTTAAGTATTTTAAATGCTTTCTTGGTTGGTTAATTGGAATTTTTGAAATTTGGGTATGCTCAAATACTTTAAGAACAATGACACTTTAATACCAACAACCAACCAACCAAACAAACAAAAAGACAAGTCTAAAGTGGCATGGTGCAATGGTTTCTCATCTAGTAGTGCCACTGACCTCAGTGTGGCCTTGGTGACTTTAGTCATTTGCTTTCTTAGGTCTTTTTCTGTTTAGCAAAAGGATATCTGTGGACTCTACAGAAGGACTATAAAACTATAATTCTTTGGGCCATAGTTCAAATGGATTCTACTTGCTTTAATGATTAGTTTGAGTTCTGGTAAATCGAATTTCAGCCATGAGATGTTTTCTGTATCCTTTATCAGACTTGTACATGATGAGGATGTGAACTGTGAATTAGGTTTAATACATTACAGATAGTCAAGAATTATACTCTTGTTGGATCTTGATTTAATAGGTCAACTTTCTACTAACATGTAAGCTACTTACCCTGGTAATCTATTAACTTTGTGACATAACGAATCTTTCTTTGAACTTTTTAAACATTACTTCTCTGAATAATCTCCTTAATTCTAGGAAGGTTTGGGAAATTTTTAGAGAAAAAGCCACAGTGCTTAGGCTGAGAGTCATGATTTTCAGAATGGATGCTGGGAAGATTGAACAACTTCTTATGCATATATATATGTTTATATATATATATATATATATATATATATATATATATATATATATATATATATATATATATATATAATATGTTTGTTCGGCACTAATGTTTAGTGCCGAACTAATGCCGAATTAGTGCCGAACTAATATAAACATATTATATATATATATATATAAGTATAATATAGTTTGACCATTCTCTTTTTATGCCTCTCTTTTAATGCCTAATTAGTGCCGAACTAATATAAACATATTATATATATATATATGTATAATATAGTTTGACCATTCTCTTTTTAATGTATCATTATAATATGGTTACCTCATTCTATTTTTTTGTTTCTATGTCAGCAGGAATAATTTTTATTCAACTACAATAAAAATAAACAAGATCTGAAACCAAATACAAGTGATTTTAGGAAAATTAGTCCTTTTGAAATATTTATGAAATAATTTCTGATTTGATTTAAATGATAAAAAATTAAAGAGGTAGATTTATGTGTTCAGAGATTCTTAAGAGAGAGTTGGAGGGAAAGAGAGAGAGATACAGACACATGTACACACGGGGAGAGAGAAAGTTTGAAAGAGAGAGAAAGAGAGATCCATTCCTTTTGAAGGTGTTATTTAAAGGTCTTTATTTAATATGTTAGGAAATTATGAAGCCAATTTTGGGATAGGTCGATGATGCTTATCAAATCACTAATTGAATAAAAGTGAAAATTCAGGCTATTGTTTATTTTTAATTGTGTAATTAACATAAAATCCTATCCAGAGAAGGAATAGTACCAACTCGTGTTATGTGAAGTCAGTGAAAGGACAATGCGATTGGGATGTAACAAAACATTTCCTTTTCTATATTGAACTACAGATCATTAATTTTCATGTGATTTTTCCATAATTAAGTCAAAGTTTATGGTAAATTTTACTAACACTGGACAAATTGACTCAGATAAACTAATATAAAATAAACTTTAATGGATGCTGTACAATAGGATGGTTTTCTGGTTGTATTTATTCAGTGCCAACAAAATCCTTAAGATCATTTTATATAATTTAACTAATTCTAGGACACACTTCAATGGATTAAAATCAATCATGGTATAATGGAGTCAAAAGCAGCTAAAATAGAGAATCTGCTATGAAGTTATTAGAGGATTGTTATAAATATTATTCAATTTCACAAATATATAAAAATCTGCATTCTAAAAAAATATTGTGTAACATAATAATGTAGTAAGCTATTAACGGCTAAAATCTTTGAAGATGAAAATTTACATATTTTTAAGTAAAGAATAATTGTACTGATTAAATATATATTATAGATGTAAAAAAAAGTGCTCCTTCAAAAAGAAACGGAACAGATTCTTAATTATTAGCATAACAGTACTAAAGTTTAGAAAATTTTAACAGTTCATAATGATTTAAATCTGTTTCAAAAAGCTAGGTTTATTTCTGACTTAGGACCCTGAACTTTGAACATAAGTTTTGGAATCTCAGACTAATCTTCTTAAAGCCCCATTTCTCTAGTTGATAGTCTCATCCTAAAATATCTAGTCTTGATCATTACCTCCTTGGTTTCCATTACAGGTCTTCAAACCATGAAATATAAAGATACATCTGGTAAATTTAGCACTCAAGCAGGTGTGTTCTCCCAATACATACCTGAAATATTCAGTATCAGTCAAGTGTTTTAAGTAGTCTTTTCTAATTAAGCAGGATTGTCTGAACAGATTCTTCCCTGTAGAGAGAACCTCTTATAAACAGCTACCTTTGCAGTAGTTAGGCCTGTGATGTTGCAATACTTTTTATTTTTATGCCTTTCATAATTCCCAGTTGCCATTCATTTAGATTCAAGTCTTGAGCACTTAAAATGAGAGTACATCAGGGGAGTTGTGAAGATGGTAGAAGAATATATTTTCCCAAGACTTGTTTTAGAAAATCTGTTTTACAGTATTTTTGAAGGTTTCTTTTTTTTCCCCTAGACATAGAATACCAATCTCTCATAACTTAAAATATTTACTACCAGGAAGAACTTAATTGATTTGATCTGGTCACAAAAGATGTGCTGTTATATCAATTATCTCCCGCCCCCCAAAATCATAACCCTCTTTTCATAATGACTGTTGTTGCATTTAAAAGCAATAATTAAATACTTTCTTATCTTTTATTTTAGTAGAACTATGCCATTTCTTTTCATGATCCATTTGGCATTAATTAATCACTTGTTTGTTTGTTTGTGTAAAGTGCCAAAACCAAAATAGGATGTGTAATTCTACCATAGGTTTTAGCAGAGCTGAAATTTTAGTGACAGAATCAAATTGGAATCCCATATTCCAACTGGCACTCAAGTTTGCCAGTCTTGGCCTTTCATTTCCCATTATTGTTAGTCATAGTAATTTTTTATTTTCCTCCTCTCTTAATTTCATTTTCTGAAGAGATATTAGCAAGCCTTTCCAATATAGAGAATAGATTTGTTTTCTTCATGTACAGACTAGCTTTACACTTTGATCCATTAAGGCATTCATTCACTAATCATTTGTACTCTGAGGGATACGGAGATTAAGTAAGTTTCTATCTTGTCTGTAAAGTAAATCACCAAGGAGAGAAATGAGTTTGATTCATATTTTTTCCCTCAGTCTTCTTCCTTTCCTCTGCCATGCCTCATCCTCTTCTTGTTTTACTCTTTTTCCTTCATTGTCTACAATTATCCCGTCATATCAGTTTGTACTTAAACACACTGAAAATGAACTTTCAATATTATATTGGTGTCTAATATCTCATTTTCAGCATAGATGGTTAAGTATTAATTCAAAATAACTACTAACTGTTTACAATGAACAAATCAATTATCAATTGCTAACTATGGGTTTTTGGTGGTTATTTGTTTTAATGTTAACTCTCTTGTGAAATTCTTTGTCCTATGACCAGTAGGCAGGAGGTATTTAACAAGTGGTTGCTGAAAGAATACGTCAGCCTCTCCAAATTTTGGATATTACATCTGCTTCTTCCCCCTTGTTTATTCTGTCACTGAAGGACATTAAGTTGTCCCTTCTCCATTTCTTTATTACATAGCTGCTTTGGTTATTGCCTAGGGATGCTGTTCTGAAAATTGTTTGATGACTTGTCTAGGAATCTTTATTGAGTTCAAAGTGAGTTGAGTGGTATTAACTGCTAATCTAAGTCATTTTACTTCTAACATTGGGCCCTAAAAAATTCTTTCTTATATTTGATATCTTCTCCAGTTTTGAATGAATTATGAAAAATATTATCTGATGACTTTGAAATTTGATTTCCAGTTCTTGTATTTCATATCAACAAAACCTCCTTGCTTGAAATTACGTATGTATTTTAAATATTCTGGAGATATTATCTTTTGTGTTGTTTGACTTAGGGCTATTCTGGCTTTGGTGGTTTCCAGGTAACCGATCAGAACTGAACACGATCAACTGATTGCCTCTTTTACATTTTCAGAGATGTGGTTACTCCATGTGAGATCAAAGGAAAATACAAGAAGGAGCTTGTTGAGAACTACATTTTCCCCCTGTTTCAACCACATTTTTCTCCATTTAGGTGGTGCTTTTGCTTGCTAGCTGGAAATTTTCATACCTGTTGTAGAAACAAATAAGTATTGATCCATTTCCACTTCTTAGAAATAAAAAGTACTACAGATTTTTAAAAAGAAAGCACATTATGAAATTCCAAAGTCCCATACTATTTCTTTTCACTTCTACATATGTTTATTCTAATTAGAAAATTTTCTAATGTTGTAAATATTTTCTAATGCTGGAATGTTTATGGAGCTCATCTAGTTTAAATATTTCATTTTAATGAAATAGTTCAGACATACAAACAATTTGTATGTAATATTATAAATGTCTATAAATATCTATGTACTCAAGATTCAGTCTAAGAAATAAAGCATTGAAGATTCAGCTGAAGTTTCCTAGATGTCTTCCCAATGTCATTAACCTCCATTCTTCCCAAAGATAACCTCTACCCAGAATTTCAGGCTTATCATTATCATGGATGTTTATATACCTTTCCCACATATAAATATGCTAAAAAATATGTAATTATTTTTTGCATATTTTAAAACTTGATACATAATTGGTATCATCCCACAGGTATCCTTCTGCAAACTGCTTTTATTGTTTCCGCTCCAGATTGCATATTTGAGATGTCCATGCTAACTCAAATAGCTATAGTGCATTTATTTTTCTATTTACTGTTGTGTCACAGTATGTGATTATTCTATAAAGTGCTTGCCCACTTATTTATCTAAAGGTGTTTATATTTTTTCCTCCTTTTTCTTTTTTCTCTTACAAGTAATTTTGTAATGGGTTTTTTCTGTGTGTGTGAAGAGAAATACTCAGTAGAGAGACTCAATTTTAGGAAATAAGGATCTTCAACAATCTCTGAACTGTTATTGTTCTAATGTGCTTTCCATGGTCTCTTCATATTCTCATCATTCTTTCATATTGCTGGACTTACAAATTTTTGCCAATTTCATACCTATGATATGGTGTCTCATCATTTTAGCCTGTATTTCTCTAATAAGTAAGGTATCTTTTTCAGATATTTATTGGCCATTGAGAATCCTTTTCTGCCAATTGACTATTCATCTTGGTTCATTTCATCCTATCATTTTTTTTTTTGTCTTTATAGGTTTGTAAGAAAGCTTTATGTACTTGGATACTAATCCTTCTTTGGTTACATGAAGAGCGAATATCTTCTGTCAGTCTATGCCTTGACTTTTTTGATGCACATAAATTTTTATTTTTATTTTTTATTTATTTTTATTTTTTTAAAGATTTTATTTATTTGACAGAGAGATCACAAGTAGGCAGAGAGGCAGGCAGAGAGAGACAGAGAGAGAGAGAAGCAGGTTCTCTGCTAAGCAGAGAGCCCAATGCAGGGCTCGATCCCAAGACCCTGAGATCATGACCTAGGCCAAAGGCAGAGGCTTAACCCACTGAGCCACCCAGGGGCCCCGATGCACATAAATTTTTAATTTTAATATATCAAAATAACATTTTTTCCTCTATAGACTTAACTTTTTATGTCTTAATGTTTAATAAACCCTTCTATTACCATCTACCCCAAATCACAAAGCTATTTCTCTCTAAAAGGTTTTAAGTTTTGCTCTGCATCTTTAAGGCTTTGTCCTACCTTAAATACATATTTAGGTATGAATTATAATTTTTTCATATACCTATTCTATTGTCTGAATAATTCACTTTTCCTCACTGCTCTCTCATGCCACCTGTTATTTATCAGGTTCCCATAAATTCAGAGTTATATTTCTGAGCCCTCTATTCTATTCCATTGGACTAATTTTATCCCTGACCCAAGCTACATTGCCTCAGTTACTCTCATTTTCTATTTAGTCTCAATAGCTAATATGAAAATTATCCATACCTTATTCTTAATTATGTTGTATGTAAAATTGTATTGACAAGTTTGACCCTTTGTTCCCACAAACACATTTTAAGATTAACTTTTCAAGTTCCATGAAAAATTATAGTGGGCTTTTAATAATAATTACATTATTAATTTATAACATTGAGTCTCCCATCTAGGAACAGGTATGTTTGTTCATTTATTTTGGTTTACTCTTCAATTTTAATAGATAAATTAGCCATGGGCCAAAAAGTCACATAGTCAATTAATAACAAAACCAGTAATAGAAGGAAGGTTTCTTGACTCCTTAATAGCTCATACACTAAGAAGGCTTATTTAGTTTAAGAGTGGAGGCCTTGCAACCATTGCATGCACTCATGAAAGTGAATTCAACTTCCCAAGTTTATTAAGTCCTTGATATTCAAGATGTGATCAGAGGGCTTGTTAAAAATGCAGAATCTCATTCCTTCTCTTGTCCTACCAAACCAGAATCCTCCTTTTCAAAAGATTCCTGGGTCTTTGGTAAGCACAGTAAAGTTTGTGAAGTATTGCTTACCAAAATGGAATCTTGAAACTTATTGCATTGGCTTTTTCTCTATAACCTGTCAAAAATGCTAGTAGTAATCTTGAGATGATTGAATTGCTAAGGGTTCAGATAAGCAACATTGAGAATATAATGACCCTTCAGTCTTGCTTTTTGACCACAGGCTCATAGCAGCCATCATCGGCTCTGTTGAATGAATATCAAAAGTCTAAAATGAGAAAAGATTGTATAAAAAATATGTATTCATAATTGAATTTCAAAAATATTAATTTTTTTTTCTGAAAGCAGATGTCTCAAGTAGATTGAGGTTTCCTTGGGTATCTATAGTTATTCAGGGAACAAATATATTTGCTTTGAAATCAGTAGCTGCTCCAGACTGGCATTTTAGCTACTAAATGCCATTTGGGAAAACTGTTGAAAAAGAGATGGAATACTGGGAGACAGAAGCACAGGAGATTCAGTCTTTAAAACAAAAAAGAAAGATCAGACGATCTTCTCAAGTAGTCATATACTATTCATGTTAATCCCTATTCAGTCTTCTTCTTAACTACTGTAGCAGCCAGTTATCTACAGGGCAGAGGGGGGAATATGGGTGAGGAGAGGGGATTTAAAAAAAAAAAGAGAGAGAGAGGAAAAAAAAAAAAAAAGTGAGATTCCCTGCAATATCACCTCAAGCCACTAGGGGTATCTTTGTACCATTTTTCATCCTGCACCGATTTGGAGTAGAAACCTATATTAGGGGAAAACCAGGGTCCTCGGCATTTTTTGTGAGCAGTGCACCCTGAATCCAAAAAGATTTTTTAAAAGAGGAAGAAAGAAAGAAGCTACAGTTCTTTCGATCACCCGAACAGGGCTACGAAATCGCTTTACTGGACATCAGCGCCAGGGATTCATTTTTGAGGTCAATTTCCAATCGAGATAAATCTATTGGATTAGTAGGATTATCTGATTGCAGCCGAAAGAAGTAACGTTGTTTGATCATTTGTATTTCTTGCCTGATGGTCGGATTTACATGGAGGTGGCTTTGGGTCCCGAGAATTCTGGATCGTGGTTTCATCTGGAGAGAAAAAAGGATCAATCGACACGTTTTGGAAGTGTCCGTGGGTGAATAAAAAAGGGGGGGGGTGCGCAAAACTGGGGTTGCGGCTGCTTAAAGAAGAAAAATAAATAATAAAAGGAAGCATCTTGAATTCTGAAACAAGAATTACCAGTGCTCACGATTCGAAAAAAGCGTCTAGAAGCTGATAAATACTTTGACCAATTCAGCTTGAATTTGACGGTGAAGTGTTGTAGAACTGTCTCCTTGAATGATTGGAAGGGGACTAGGGGAGGATGAGGGGGCCCCCTCTGTGGCTTGATCTTACTGAGGGTAAGTTTGGGGGTCTTTTATTGGGAGGGGGCTGCCAGGGTTTGTGTGCCGCTGCGCGGTAGGTGCTGCGGACACGGCGCCGGTGAAATGGGGAGAGAAAAGGGGATGTAAAGCCACCTCGCGCATCTCGGGGAGGATCGCTGGGGAGCTACCTAGATGGAGCTTAAAAACCTTATTTTGTGGCGTTGGCGGGGAAGCCAAGCAACCCTCCGAGGTCTCAACTTTGCATCGAAAACCTCTCCGTTGGGAGATCCCTCTTGGATCCAGTGCTTTCCTCCTAGTGATACTTTAAAGACAGGTAGCAGGGTGCCTTGGAAAACCTGCCTGTACAGGGGAGAACCCAAGTAGAAATCGCGGCTGCCTCGGCCGCGGTTTCGGCGGCTGTCTTGGCTTCTATGGGAATTTTGCAGGGGGAATTGGCTCTTGTCGTGTTATCTTGTTCTTTCCCCCTCCCCCTTCCCCTTCCCGCCTCCTCCTTCTCTCAGCCGAACGCTGAAGGGTTACAGGGTCACTGCATTGGATAGACACAGAAGTGGGTGACGGGCCACACATGTTGTCTTGTAATTCACTTGCAAGACTTTGCATAATACAGTCCGAGTTAACTTTCCTGGAGTTGGAAGAGTCCAGCAAGGCGTTACAGCCTTTATGCCGAGGGCCCGGCTGGCGAGCGAGCCAGGCAGCCGCTGCATTTCCGATGCATCCCTACCCTGGCTGCCTCGCCACTCTCTGGCTTTTCTTTCCAACTGAGCGGTGCGCGCGCGTTCCCAGACATTTTCTTGCAGCTGAATACAAGGAATCCCCCCCCCCTTTTTATTATCTTATTTTTTTAGCTCTCAAGAAAAGCTCATCATTATTTGCAGAAGGAAAATCAATTTCAGCAGATATAATTAAAATTAATCACTCAAATCTGTAATATTAATTGACTTAGGAAACTAAAAGTTGCTTTGGAATACAGAAAAGCATATTATTCTGAACCAATTTTGGAACACACATAGGTTGTTCTGAACAATAACATATGAAAAACTGATTCACTTAAAATATGTATATAGATACGTTAAATAGACTAATGACTATCCCCCACCCCTATATACCTTCAGACACCTCAGCATTATAATTTTAGCAGGCTCTTTCCATTTAAGGCCAATTCATTAAATTTTAAATCTTCAGACAGCCAAATATATTAGGATAAGATGGAGATAGGTAATTGCTAAAATGTAAAATAATGATTTTTTTAAATACAATTTTATCTTTTAAAGAAAAGCTTCAAATATTTTTCGGGGGTTTCTGTTTACAGATTATGATATGAATGTAGATACTTTTATGGCTTTAGCATTCAACCCTCTCCATTATGTGTGAATTCATGAAAGGCAACTCTTCAATGTCATCTGAAGCACTCATCATCCCAGTACTTATTTCAGGAATTCCAAATTCATCTGACATCCTGGTATTAAAAGGGGAGCCTTGCCAAACTTTCTTCCTGGTTTTGTGTGTATATGTGTTTCTTAAATTTAAGTTCTGAAACAAGCACAATGACATTCCTTTTTTTTTTTTTTTTTAAGATGAAATAGCAAAATAGAAAACTTTGTCTCCCAAGGATTCTATGGTGGAGAAGTTAAATATTTCCTATTTCTGCAGACTTTGTGTAAGCTTGTTTAGAGGTGACAAAAATAGCAAAAAAAAAAAAAATAGTTTTTGTAAGCCCAACTGTTAGTTTTAAGGAAATATCTGAGAGGCTAGATTTGCCTTTCTTTTACGCAGCTCTAGGTCACATGGTTCATGTGCAGGGTGAGCTAGAAGAATGGATGTTCTGTGTATTGGTACATTCTAGCCACTGATCTTGGCCACAGTAGTTAACATCTTAACAATCTTAACAATCCTAACATCTTAACAATAGTTAACATCTTTTTTTCAAAGTTTAAATTAGCAAAAAAGAGTCAGCTAGTAAATAACACATTAAATGGTGATAGTAAATAGTTAATGAAGGTTAATGGGAAGTAAGCTGAATTTTTTTTTTCTGGGCTAGTAGAGAATGTAACATTGCTATAAGTAGATGGAAGATATGAAACATGAGAAAGATGGTTCTTCTAAAAGTTATTTTGTTTATTTCACAACCATTGAACTGGCGATCATGGCATTTGCCATAGTGCTAAAGCAAAAGACTCAGCTTCAAGTGCCTCTGTCATGGATAAGCAGTATCTTTCTCTGTCAGGAATCATCAGTACTTTTTACTCCTTCATTTTATTCTCTTTCATCAGTTGAAGAGAAAAGGGAAGGCTTTGTCTTATTCTTTGGTTTCTATAAGCAGTTCCTGCACAAAACTTTAGTAACTTTGTAGGTAGTAGATCCACTTTGGAAGGTCAATAATGATAGAAATAAAAGTAAAATTACATACCACAAAAGTTTTTTAAACTGTAGCCAATAAATAAGAGCAAGGTACCCAGTAATTGAAATGCTTTCTACTAATAGAGTAGATCACTTTAAGAACTACTGAACAACCTGAGAGTTCACTTAGAAAATCAATGACATTTTGCTCTACCTTATCCAAGCAGATATTTTGGTCGCAATTATTAAAAGAACATGGTGGTCTTGATCAGTTCTTCCAGTTTTGATTCAGAATAAAACAAAATGTGGTAGTTTAGGATGAAAGGATGGAATCTTTCGATGACCCCCTCCAGAAAATTGCAAAAACAGTTCATGACGTATGTGACAAGAAATAGCATTGGATTCCCCAAAGCTTATGACTATGGAAAAACTGATGTTGCATTCACTGGAGCTTAGTTTGACAGCTGCACCTGTCCCTCAAAAGCCTTCCATGTGTTCTAACTGAAATACCATACAGTAGGAGTTAAGATATTTCCTACAGTTTCCTTCTATGATTTTGAAATGATTAAATACAGTTACATGCTATTCTATGTTAATCGATTTTTTTGAAAAAAATTGCCACAGACTGTTAATTGAAAGTAAAATGAAAAGGGCAATAGTTTTTAATGATTTGTTGAAATTTAACACGGCATCCAAAAATGCAAATTTCCCATCTCTTTTGCTCTCTTGAGATATATAAAAACAAAGCAGAAGTTTCAGTTAATTTAAAATTTTAATTTTTTAATATCTCAAATTTGCAAAGCCCAGAAAGTAAAAAAAAAATTAAAAAGTAAAAATTCATGATGAATCTAGAATGTCCTTTTCCTTTTTAATACCTTTTAAAGATAATTTAAAATATTTTGAGATAGCTGTTAATCTTGTGGGATAGCAACATTCTCAACTGTTTCTAAGAAGAGTGATTCCTTAACAGTTACATATTTGATTATTTTGACTTTGTTATTAATGGAATCACATTAATGATGTTGAGAATTACTATGTTGCTATAAAAGGATATGAGTCCTTTTTGCCTTTAAAATTCTGCCCCCCGACCCAAATGGATAAACCCACCTATTTGGTAGTAAACCTGTGTGAGAGAGAAAGGTTACCAACTCTAAGCATAACTGAAGTCAGAAAAAACTAGTAAATCACTTCAGGCATTTGAAATTATTAGACATTAATCTTTGGGGGGATTTTATATGAATTCATTTTATAACAGTCAATATAATCTTTTCTGTGCCTATTTCCATTGCATGTAAGAGAAATCCCAGTCAATGGCACAACGCTTTACTGCTGCCATTACTGCAGACTTTATAGATCAGAGATGTGTCAGCATGTTAGCTTTAGCAGTAATGCCTCTTTTGTGTGAAACCTTATGGGCCTTGCAGGCAGTCTCTCATCCTGACACTCATAAAACGTTCAAGTCCCCATATTTATTATTTAATTTTCTTCCTATATATAGCAACAGAACACTTCAATAGATGAATGTGTAGCCAAAAAATGACAGGCAAGCGTGAATGGGACTAATGAGTTTTAATAATACACATATTAGGGACTGCTAAAGGAAGTTTAATTAAGAAAAACAAGTTGAGCATGAAATTCATTTTGGAACAAAAGCAAGTTAAGTTACTGCTACTAGATGTAAAATCAAAAACCACAGTGGTACATCACAGGAAATGAAGTTCCTGCCGGAGACTAGGCCTACTTAATGCAGTTGACATCTTGGGACCTGCCTTGAAGTTGATGAGCTTGGATTTGACTCATGGAATTGAAGGATATGTACTTTTTCACTTTTCTCTGGTTTCTGTAGCATTTTAGTTTAGTGTTTTAACTATGTATCCAATCACACTTTTCTTACACAAGGCTAGTACCCTTGGGACAGGCCACACAGTAACCTTTTCTTTTCCTGTCGTCTTCTCTAACAGCACATCTGCAGGCAGTTAGAGCTGCTTGACCAAGCCCAGGCCATCTTTGTGGGGGTGCTGTAAGTGGTGCTTCAGTAAGAAATCTGCTTCCCTATCACCTTAACTGCACTTGTAATTCTGTTTAATTTTTGACATAATTTAGAAAATTAATAGACATATTTATTTGGTTGGTTATTTGTTTATTTGGTAGTGCCAGTGGGGAGAGAAAGGGCCGAGGTTGGGAACCAGGTAGAATATTGGGTAACTCTCTTCTTAGAGTGTGGTTTTCTTATATTTTGTCTATATCTAAATAACATAGTTATATTCTGAAGAGAGTGAAGATGTCAGGCAATTATATGAAGGTTTTATATATGTTCCTCAACAACTTCCTTTTTTGAAACAAGCATCTAATTGATGTACTTAATTGTTTTATACAGATGTTTGGGATCACTTAAACATAATGGTACTTTTTTTCTTCCTTCACACACATGGTGAATGTTGAGTCTTAGAAAAAAAAAAGAAATTAATCATAACATTTAACAGTAAATTGAGAATTCTTGTTGCCTTTTAAAAAAACAGTTACGGTGGATACTGTAATATTCCTACGGTCATATGGAATACTCACTGTGCTTGGAAAATCAGGAAGGTCCCACCCATGAAATCAATTAATATTTATTCGATAAAAACTAACTTGGGATTGTCACTAGTATGACTTTTTTCCCATAAGATAACCACTCCACTTGTAATAGAATTTACCTAGAAAATCGTGATTATGGCATATGACATTGACCAACAGTTGTCACAATATTCACACCTAAAAGTAGTACTTGAACCATTTAATAGTTAACCATAGCACTACAAGGAATAAAGGTTCACTTCAGTAACCATTATGTCTCAAGTCAGTGCATCTGTCATTTTTAATTTGAATCTATATTACTTAGCTGTCCAAAACTTTACAAGTGACAGGTGTTATCTATCCTTTTTCTTATGGGTAAAAAACAGCCACAAGTTACATTACCTCTTGAGCTATGCCAAGTATTCTAATGCATGTATCATTATGAGTATTGATACCAAAAGTTCCCATTATTCAGACCTATGGTCTTCAGTAATAACTTCTGGGGAGTTGTTGAATATACAAAGGTAAAATATATTGCCCAGTGAAATAACACATTAGTAGTAGTCTATGATGGCAAGGGTTTTTATCTTGTGTTTCAAAACTGTACCTGGTTGGATGCCTGGGTGGCTCAGTTGGTTAAGCAGCTGCCTTCAGCTCCGCTCATGATCCCAGAGTCCTTGGATAGAGCCCAGCATCCATAGGCATCCAGCTTCTTGCTCAGTAGGAAGCCTGCTTCTGTCTCTCCCTCTGCCTGCCACTCTGCCTGCTTGTGCTCTCTCTCTCTCTCTCTGTGTCAAAGCTGTACCTGGCACATTACTGGTGACCAATAAATATTTATTAAGTGAGTAAAGAGACAGGTTCTAGCCTTGGACATTAACAACTAACTATGTGACCTCCTGCTTAATACACGGTCTCTTCATTTTTGCCTTTTTTTCCTTAACATCAATCAGTTGTTATTTGAATTGACAGGTATTTTCAAGTTATATGCCAAATTCCAAAGGTAGAAAGGAATATATTTAAAATATTGAATTTTAATCAAAGACAAATAATAATTGAAACTTTGTAGTGTTTTTCATACTTTTTAAAAAAATTTTGATAAATTATTCTATTAAGACTTACAAGTGCAATAGGATTATTTCTGGTTATAATTTACTAAAACATGCAGTAGAGTTATTTTCTGCCGTGAAGAAAATGTGATTGCTAAGGAACTTTGGAGGGAGTAAAAGTAAAAATTAGTCAAACACTTACAAACATTTAGAACATAGACAGTAAGATCTAAAAACTACAATGAATATGCTGTTTTGGTCATTATTCAAACACTTTTTTCATTTTTTTTTAACACTTTATAATCCCATACTCCCTATTCAATTTTATTTAAATGGTAAACTCAGTTAGCAACTATGTTCCATGTATATGTTAAATTCTTGTGAATATTTATTCATTGATGTTCTGTTACACTAATGCCCTGTAATTAGAGCATTGTTTTGAATTTTGTTATTATTAGTAGTAATAGAAGTGTAATATGAGGGTGCTGGGAATGGCCAGCAATCCCTGTACCGACGGATGAAAGATCACTCCAAACTTTGCTGTGGAAGAGAGGAGAAGGAAGGGGGTCAATGCCTAGAGCTGAAGACCCTTTGCTCTTTGCTCCCACTTTCACCTTCAGGATAATCACATACTCTTATCACTGTTTCTCAAGCACATGATGTGTGATAAGGAGTCTTACTGAAACTGGGAGGATCTGTTTAGGGGAAAGATAAAATATGCTAATCTGCGTGTTCTACTAAATATAGTCGAAGGGACAAGGCATACATCTCTTAGGTCACAAGGTGGCTGTTTGGGCTAAGAAAGCTCTGCTGCCAAGGCACCTCCCCAGGGCATTCCAATGGCAGAGGGGTTACCAGGCCTGGGCATTCCAAAGCCCACACCCTTCTGAAACCTACCTTCCTTCACCCCCAGGGGCCTCTGTGTTACGTTTTAGCAAGCCTATTATTATGGTTTATTTCATGTTCTACATTAACCCCAACATGAAGGGAAAATAAAAGATGTGGATGTCTGAAGAATATTGCAAGTGTAATATTCTTTCCCCTTTGGGGTACTGGTTGAGCTCTAAGCCAGGTCAGGAGTGACAGGAAGCCATTATCCTTGTTTGGGGCTTTATGTGAAAGGAATTGGTCATCTTAGTCCAGTTCCTAGTAGACAGTTACTCCTTAAACAATAGTCACTATAGTGTTTGCCAATTCCAGCAGAAGCTTGGGGCTGAATGGGCACAAAGGTTTAACTACCCCCTCTCTGCTAATCATCCTCCAAGGGGTCAAGATTGACACACCCTGGCACAAGGCCATACTGAGAAACTTAGTGCTGCCTCTGCCAAGGTTGTAGCTATTCTCTGGCAACAAGGGATTTTTAAAAGAGGACTTTAATTAAGCAGGGCACCAGGAATGGTAATTCTCCACTCTTCCCAGGCACAGCAACTCACTAGAAACGAAAATAAGCTTAAATAGTGAATTAAGAATGTAGAGCTGCTCTTAAGTTGTTCCGTCTTCTCTGTAAAGATAGTGGCAGCCATAATTAAGTTGCTTCTGGAAGCAATGACTTGTGACTCAAGAGTGGCCTCTTTTAGACAAAAGCATCAATTTAATATCAAGGGAAATAATCAGCCCTACCTTGCTGTCTCTCCTGAGCTCTTGAGTGATTATTCATTTTCTTCTGGGGGATCAAAGGGTCGCCAATTGGTTTTAAAAATATGTCCTGCAGTATTTTACATATACATTAAAACCGTTGCTCATACCTCTTTTTTTTTTAACATCCTGTCTTATGAACTTATGAATGTCTGTCCCTCTCACCCTCTTCACCTTACTCATTTGAAAGTCAAGACTGTTAAGTTAGATTTTAGATTTAACAATTAATATATGGAGATTCTGTGAGCAAATGCAGAGTAAAACTTATTTTATACAGTTAAATGTTAGATGGTTTATTTCAGCCCCCCCCCTCCAAAAAACAGGAAACTCTCCAATACTCAGCCGTTAGTTGTAATGATGGCCATAGCAGAAATACTCAGATGTGAATGCAGAGGAAATGCTGTCACTTTGATTTCTTTTTCTTTGTGTTGTCAGAAGAGCTATCACATCTCAGAATCCCGCCCCCCCACTTTTTTTGCCAAACAGTGATGGAATTAGCAACCGTCTATATGGCCATCCATGTACACCCCTGCATAATAAGGGATTTTTATTGTATTCTAATTTGTTTCTTTCTCTTCTGTTTTACCTTCTCTTGCTGTAACCTTCACAGGGTCAGACATCACAGATGGATAAAATCTGAGGGTAGGGTTAATTGATGAAAAATAATATAATAAATGAATGGGTTATTCTCAAAGACTAAGGCCAACCTAATTATGTCATTATTGTGATTATAATTCTTCTCATCCTGCTCGGGATTAGAACTTACATTCTTAAAATAGCCTAGAAATTCTTGAAGTTTCAGCCCCTATCCAGCCTGATGCTCTACCTTGCCCTCGAGCTACTTTTATCTCTTTGTCTTGAAAAGCCCCAGGCTTCACAGCATTTGGGCTTTATCTTGCCTCTGTCTGTGCCCGGGTCTTCCCTGCTATCTCCTACTCATCCTTCAGAACCCATTTTACCCATCTCTTTTTCAGGAAGATACCCACTTTAGTCCAGACTCATTAAATCTCCCCTCAGAGGGGTACCTGTGTGTTTCCATCAGTTAAGCATCTGACTCTTAGTTTTGGCTTGGGTCATGATCTCAGGGTCATGGGATCCAGCCCTGTGTCTGGCTCTATGCTCAGAGCTCTATGCTTTGTGTCTATGCTCTCAATTCTTTTCCTTCCCTCTCCCTCTGCTGCACTTCCATGCTCTCTCTCTCAAACAAATGAATAAATCTTAAAAAAAAAAAAAATCTTACCTCAGAGCACCGTGCATTATCCTTTTCGGCAAAGCATTTGTGACTAAATAGTTAGATGTATGACTGATTTACATCAAGTGGGTCTTCCCCATTGAAATTTAGTCTCCGTGAGAGTCAGTGCTATGCCTATTTTGTTTATGTGCACCTTGCCAATGGCTGCCACTAAACAATGTAAGAGAATGAAGAAGGAGGCTATGCTTATAAATTACTGTGATAGAAACTACTGCAGATTCAGTTACAAGAAAGGTAACAGGTGCTTTGAGAGTTGAGGGAAAGGAATATTTTTGTGGCTGGAAGGATCTGAGAAGGAAGTACTGATATTTGAGCCAGGCTTTGGGGGATGCTAGTGAGGGTTCCTCTAGGCAAACGCCGCCCAAGTGAGCACTTCCTAGGAAGGAAGGTCTTGGTGAACAAGTTGGGCTCATTTCACTGGCTACTGCTCCCAGTGCTGTGTGCTGCCTTCCATTAGCCTTGTTTTTTCACCAAGATAGTCTGCTACTGGGTGTAACCTTGGCAACAAACTCATGATTTTTTCCTGCTGATCTTTGAAATATTTTGTTGGTAAAAATTTTTTTCTTTTATTACTGTCAAATTTTAGTTTGCCTTTTCTCCTTAGCAATCTATTCTCTCTTATTTTCTTACATCATTGTAGAGGTTCATTTAGAGTGGAAGTAGCCTAAGGAGAAAGAAAACAAATACAACTGCTTATGTTTTCTTCACATGGTGGGGAGATTGGGATATGACTCTGGGAAACTATTGAAGCCTACCTACCCTTTCTCTGAAAAGGAGGCTCTGGAGAAAAAAGTGAGAAGGGGGAAGGGTTTATCTTTAGTCTATTAATTCTTCAGCCTTATCTCCTTCTATCTGTGAGAACTCATGCATTCATAAAACTGTGATCTTGTTTTATTGAAAAATGTTTCAGTGGCTTTGTGTTTCTGATCTTCCATTTAATTATCTGTTACAAGGAGATGGTAATGATCTCTACTTTGTGTTGTTTAGAGACACTTAAATGATATGATACAGTTAGCTCACTGTCCTCAGTCTGTGCTCAACTGGAGTCAGCCATTAATCAAGTTATTAATTAATGTTGGTCATGGCAGAATATACTTGTCACCACATTCGTTCTCAGTAGCTACTTGGTGGTATGGGCATAGGGCCATGGAATCTCTTGAACCTCTACATGATCCAAGGCTTGAGCTTTGATATTCCTATCTCAGAGTAGACCTTTCATAACCCTTGGTTCTACTTCTCACTTTTTCTCCTTGTACCCTTCTGGTACTGCTTACCTTTCTACCTCAATACAATTTATCTATTCAACACTAGAATTGCCATTTCTCATATCCTTTGCTCCTTGAAATTCTAACATTCTTGACTTGCTTATCCCCAGTCCTGACTTATTTCATCTACTCTTTGGCCATTATTATGGAATGTTGCTGGAGGAAGTCTCAATACCACAGTGCTTGGAGATGCTCTAAATTGTGCTTATTAATTAACCCCAGCAAGATGATCAACAGCCTTTTTATTTTCTTCCTGTTAGTGTCCTGTGTGTTTCCCTTTCCTCAAATGTTCAAACTGAGCATATGGCTTGAGTTGGTCTCACTGGGGGAGCAAAGCAAAATGTCATGTATCATGAAAGTTCAGGCATGTTCTTTGGAGTTAGGCAGGACTAAGCTTGTTTGTAGGGTCTCCCTTTTCCTATCTTTGTGGGCTTTAGAAAGTTATCTAAACACCTGAGTCCTCATTTTCCTTTTCTCAAATAAGGACACAGCTTATAAATTGGTGGTGGGGTCTAAATGATGTGAGACATGTAATGTAGTTTGGACAGGCCTTAGTGAATAGTTGATTATAATGTTAATCAGTTTGGTGTATTCACCTATATTTTAAACTGAACATGACAACAAAATTGTTTGTGGTTTCTTTCTCACCATTTAATTCACTAATTAAAGTGAGGTAGCAGTCCCCACATTTTTGTGATTATACCATCCCATGTTTATGATAACCAAATCAAAAAAGTATAAAATATGTACATACAACTCCTACATAAATGTCTGTATCATCAGGTTGCAAATAACACACACACACAGAATCTAAAAGATGAAAAAAGAAAAAGTCAGTATTTTTAGTATCTTTTAAATCTTGATGCCTTCATTCCATCATTCATTAATATTTTAAGACGTAGAGATCCCAAGAACACAGTTCACAGCTAATGAGCTGGATATAACTCTGTATTTTAAGTTAGTTTCTTGATGTTATGAAAATTTTTTTATTATTGTGTATGATTAGATAGCCATAGTTTTGAGTCTTGCCCTATAGCTGAAGAGCTTGTATTAGAAGTTTTGTATCTGCTTGTTTCTTGTTCTTAGGACTGTATTACTAGTATTTACTTTTACATATATTTATCGTGTGAGAAAAATTTAATTCAGTACTCCTTTTTGTGAGGGTTACTTTAATTACAGGATGACGAAAAATGTGTAAGTCTACTTATCCAGTGATGCTACCAGTCAAGTTAACTCTAATATATCACTGTATGTAGGAAAGAAACAATAACAACAAAATCACCTCTGCTGGCAAACCCACCATGTTATAGGGCTGTAGGACTTCCCAAGAACATCTAAAGGGCTGTATGTATCACACAACCATGTGGAGACACTGGTGTTTAAACCATATATTCACATTAGCGCAGCTTCATTTCTTTCTCTTTAGCTTTACATAAAAAAATTATGATACATAGTTCAGCGGTTTACTTTCCTTCTCTCATCTGGTCATCTTGTGGTAGGGTATGAGCACAGGGCTTTGGAGATCCCTGCTCCACAGCCCTGCCAGATTAATTTTCTTGTGAATAAATTTGATAATATTCTTCCCCTGCTAGGAATATTTAATGGCTTTTTATCATCCTGTGAATAAAATCCAAACTCTTTAGCCTTTTAATAGAGGGCTTGCTTGATTTGGCTGTAACCTGCCTTTCTCATCTCATTCAAGGCTGAAACTCATTTACTCTGTGCGCTGGCCAAACTAAACCATGCCCTCCTCAAGCATTACTACTTCTTTCCTTGCTGTGGTAGGTCTGGTTTTCCAGGGGAAACATAAAACAAAATAAAACATAAAGACTCTGAGATGGAGGTTTACCTGTGGGAAATTTACTGGGGCATGTCACTGGGAAAAACACCTGGGAGGGAGTGAGGGAATCACAGTTAGCTCCTCCCTCTGCCCCTTTCCCTAAGGAGCTTCAGGGCTAGGGTGGCCCCTGGTCTGCATTAGGCAATAAGACCAGCCTTCCACTGGTGTGGACCGGCCATGGGAATGTGAGCCATTCTCATGGAAATTGAGCATACAATATCCACTACATATACTTTCCATGTTTCTAGAATGTTTCTAGAATGTGCCCTCTGCCTGGGATCTCTTCCATGACCACTGATGTTTGTTCAAATCTGTTTCCTAATCTACTAACTAGAGGTAGGCCTGTTTAATGTCTAATCATATTTTGTGTGATTGCACTCATTTGTTTATTCGTTCTATTTTTAAGTACTTACTATGTGAATTAATTACATATCAGTTACTTTAAGTGTTCAGTTACTGAAAGGACTCATGGGACTCAAATAGTTTATACTCCTTGGACAGCTTTGTTACAGAAAAATAGTACAAGAGAACAACAACAAGAGAAGGATATGCATCCAATGGGGTCTGGACGTCTCAGACTCAGGCTTCTTTGCCCACTGCTAGGTCACACAGGATACTCCTTGTCTCCAAGGTCTAAACATCTCCACTGTTTATGTGAAACATCTTGGTATAGGAATCCCAAATCTGCTGGTGGTCAGATTCTCTTATAGTGAACTAGTCACATAAGCATATTCCAGCTACATGGGTGGCCTTGGCCATTGAGAAGACTGCACTGAAACTAGTTATTATTAAATGCAATAATTATTAAATTATTATTAGAAAATCAATTCCTAAAACCAATGATTATTACTGAGTGCTGGTGGCAGGCTGATGATATATTCTGACCTCAAAATGACTCTTAGATCCATAGGTATAGAATATCATTTACTTTTATTTAATACAGACCATCTTCATTATTCCTAGGTCTGTATTTTCAAATTCATCTATTCACTAAAATTTATTTGTTACCCCAAAGTTAGTACTCATACTGCTTTTGCAGTCATTCACAGATATGAGCACTGAGCAGCAAAAAACTTTGGGTTGCCCTACAAGCATGTTTCCAGCTGAGGCTATCCAGGGAGATATTCTGCCTCCTTGTTTCAGCTCTCATATAGAGATGAACAGAGAATAGAAGTGGTAGGGGGAATGCCATGTAGTGCAAGAAGGTCCAGCTCTGGGGCCAGTTGTGGAGGGGCTTTGAATCCCAAATCTGTCATCGGTTAGTGGGGTGGCCTCAGACAAGTCACTCAACACTTTTGAACCTTGTTTTCTCTTTTGTAAAGAGAATCGAGTCTACTGCAATGAATTGTTTTTAGGGTTTAAGATTATAACTTACAACTATGTGAATAATTTACAACTATTTAATTTGTAACTGAGATTATAATTTATAACTATGTGAAAAATTTATAAGCTATTTCCCTAGGAGCAATGGATCCATGTTACCTAATTTGGTGTTTGCAATGACTTTATAGAACATAACTATGGTAAATAACAACAATCAGCTGTATAGCCCGGGGCAAGCTCCACCTTATGGTGGTAAGTCAGCGTCAACTGCAGTTTGCCTGCACTATATAAGGATTGTCAAATAGATTTTATGATGGTTGTGAAGCATTATTTAAAAACAACAAACACGAAATCCTTGCCCTTGAATAAGAAATTCAGTAGTGGGGGTTGGGGGAACTGGGTTCAACAATAAAACAAATAAAAAGAAACTAAAATAAGCAAGGTAGAAAATAAATAGGTAATAATTTTATAAAAAGACATGTAAAAGACTATGTAAAGTTGTAAGTCAAAACTTTCCTGTTGGTTCCCACCTCCCCATTCATCATCCATTTGTTGAACACATGTCACATTCCAGCCTGCATTAGAGACTTTTTTTTTTAATGTGACTTATTCCTTTAAAATATTGTAACTACTTAGGAGCAAAACCTCAATTGTACTCTCATAATATTTAGCACAATAGCTTATATCTTGTAGATACCTATTAAATGTTTGTTGAGTGAATAGAAAACTGGGTGACTGTGCCACCCATTGTGATTACCTAATGTTCCAGAAAGTTCTCTCTACTCTCTCAGCATCATCTCTTTGATTTGGGTTACTCAGGAACAAAACTAGTTCCAGCTGTTATGATGAATTAACGCAAGTGAAATACTACCATCTATATGCCTTTTAAAATATTATTTATTTTGTATTTTATTTTTCTCAGTGGTACCACATATGCTCCAACCCAAAGGGAGAAATTTTTTGAACTAGCATCTGTACTAACTGCAGTGTTCGATGGAGCTAGTCCTGTATGATTTATTAGACTCATCTACTTGTCTGGCCTGCTGAATAAGGCTTTCTGATTGTGTTATTTTCATGTATTTATTATAAAATATTTCAAACACATGGAAAAACAGAGAATTGCATAACAAAGGCATAGTGGTGTGTATGTGTCATCTAACACTGTCAAATCTTAGATTTATAAAGCTTACTGTAGTTAATTAATTGTGTTCTTTTAAGGCCTCACCACAGGTTATCAATCTTAGTGCCAATTAATTACCAATTAATTAATAACATTAATTAATTAACTGCTGGAGTAATTTCATACACTTTCCTCCTTACCCAGGGATGACAAATATTCTGTTACTACATATTTATGAGATCTGTGAATAATATACAGCTTTGTTTTGCATATTTTATGCTTTATTTAAATAACATTTTATTGTCTTTGATCTGTAACATGCTTTCTTTAAAACTTTTGAAATTTATCTAAGTTGACATATTTAGGTCTGGGTCCTTTATTTCCATTGATGTATAGAGTTCTGATTTGTGTATACATCATAATTCATTTATCAATATCAATTAGTGGACATTTAGGCTATCATAAAATTGGAATTTTTTGTCACCCATTATTATTTTAGCATAATCCTGTGTAAACACATATGGACAACCAGTCACTGCATTTGATGTAAAATAAAAAGGTCAAAAATGTCAAGTAAAAAAAAGTAACAAAATTAATCTAAACTTCCCATAAGAACAGGGTAATCCATTTAAATTTCTGTCTCTATGAAATTGTCAGAGTATTTACCTAGACTCTGTCCTTTCAAAGGAACATGAAACACTTTTACAATTCAATTTTAAGTGCACTAGGATCAATTTTTTTAAAAGTGTTAATTGTGAAGTGAGAGACTGTTATCAGGTGCAGTGATGAAGAGGACAGCTTTTAAATCAGATGCCAGTGGGCTCCTAGATCTGTTATTGATTCGCTGAGAGACCTTGGGCTGGGTGTTTAACCTCTTTAAGTCTCAGTTTCTCTGAGTAAAAAGGGGATTACTATTGAACCCATGTTATAGGGTTATTGTAAATGAGATGTAAATGCATAAAAGCAAAGGGTTTGGCATACAGTAAGAAAGCACCAATAAATAGGAAATAAGCCTGCCAATAAATTTGAGAGACTTTATATTTAGATACACACACATATATGTATGAAGACTTATAATAGACTTATATACAGTATGTTTAAAATTTCATTAATTTAAGCAACTCATATTTTTACATTAGACTTGGACAACTGTTATTATTATTACAAAACTTCTGAGAAATCTTTGGGGTCAGTACTGTAATTCTCCATACAGGTAAGCCCGTGTAAAATGGGATGTTTTTGTGAAGCCCAGAAGTGAAACATTATTGGAATTTGAAAATTCACCATGGCATGCAGAATTCTAATCTTTCAGAACTTGTATAAAAGTATCACATCAATGGGAAACAGGAGCCCCTTTTTAACATGGTTAGGGATTTGTGAGTACAAAAGGAACATTATTTTGTTAATAATGAAACAAGTACTTTAAAAAAATTTTTTTATAAACATATAATGTATTATTAGCCACAGGGGTACAGGTCTGTGAATCGCCAGGTTTACACACTTCACAGCATTCACCATATCACATACCCTCCCCAATGTCCATAACCCCACCACCCTCTCCCTACCCGCCTCTCCCCGGTCACCCTCAGTTTGAAACAAGTATTTTTTATTATTAATAAGATACCAAGTGTATAAGAGGGGAACTTTTGGAAATCACTGTGCATGGGGATTGGGCTGAATGAAAAATGGTGATGAAGACTTTTAAAGTGCCACCACAGGTACTCTTATTTTGGATGTCAACATGGTGCTTTTTTGTTGTTGTTGTTTGTTTGCTTTTTAATTTTTTTTATTATGTTCAGTTAGTCACTATATAGTACATAATTCGTCCTTGATGCAGTGTTCAGTGATTCATTAGTTCAGTGTAACACCCAGTGCTCATCACAGCAAGTGCCCTCCTCAATACTCATCACCCTGTTACCCCCTCCCTCCATTCTCCTCCCCTCTGAAACCCCCAGATTCTTTCTCAGTGTCCATAGTCTTTTGTGGTTATCTCCCTCTTTGATTTCTCCCCCTTTGGATTTCCCTTGTGGTCCTCCATGCTATTGATTATGTTTCACATACAAGCGAAACCGTATGATAATTGTCTTTCTCTGTTTGACTTACTTCACTTAGCATAATCCCCTCCAGTTCCATCTATGTCGATGCAAATGGGGGGTATTCATCCTTGCTGATGGATGAATAATGTTCCATGGTGTATATGTACCACATCTTCTTTATCCATTTGACATGGTGTTTTTTAAATCTTAAATGAGACTGGGAAAGACTCCATCATGTTGTGGCCCACTACGATTCTGCACAAGAGTAAGCATAGTCTACTCTTAACAGAAATGGGTTTGTGTAGCTAAATCTTCAATGCTTGCTGGAGTTCTGGCACAGGAATGGGATGGGTCTAAGCCTGTCTTTTGTATGTTAATGAGCTTTCACAGCAAAGGTTTATGAATTAACACAGATGGAAGTATTCTTGAAGAAAGACATTTATCTCCTTATTGCTTCCTGTGATGGATTGTTCAGAGCTAAGGGAACACCAGGCCTGAACCAAATCTCCTGCTGCCCTATATAGTTTGTACAATCTCCTTTCCAATAACACAGAGTCAGGGCAGCCCCACTGCCAGACCAGCACTTCTTCAGGAATCTTCTCATAATATGACAGGATAGAACCATCCGTAATACAAATCAACACTGGTATTTTCAAAGTAAGCACTTTAAGAGATTTCTTGAACAAGAATACATGAATCTGCCGAGTTGTATGCTAACTTGGAGTTGAAGTAAGAGTACACCATGAATTGCATTGCCCTGAGTGTTACATTTTATCCTGATGTGTTTTAAGTTGAACTGGGTAAACAGTGTTAAATGTTCTATTAGTGTTAATATTGCAGGATGCTGTGATTAGGTATGATTATTTTGTAAAACTACTGCATTCTATTTCTTATTGCTCCTTTGATCTCTAGCAGGTAGTGAAAACAAAATTTGTAACTTAAAATATGTTGTCTTTGATGCAGAAATTAATTTTCATGTTGCAAATATACTGATTTCTAAAATGTTATAGCTGGATGGTGGAAAAAGAAACCTTTAGTCTGAAAAAAATGACACTTTCTGTTTCTTTTTCAAATGTTGTCTACAGCCATTTTATCTTTTAAAGTTTTGAATCTTAATTTAAGGTGAGGGACCTATATCCAATGACTTAATGCAGACTTTTGAGAAACAGCAAGGAGGTTGAACTTAGAAGGTAGTTGTACTTAAATGATCACCGTTGAACTAGGATTAGTTTTCTTGATCTAGCATTAGCTTTGTTTTCTTCTAGATAGCATAGGATTGGGGACCATCTCCTTGCTGGTTTGTTTTTAAATATGTATATGTATATATCCACTCTTACAGTTTGTTTACATCCCACTAATTCCCTACTAATGATTTTCAAAATATTTTCTGCTATGTAATTCTAATATTTAGTATGTGTGCTGATTAATTCTGTGGTTCCTTGACATGATTGAAGACTATCAATAAAGGGGCAATTTCACATATAACCTTCAGTATTTTAAAAAAATGGTATACTGTGAAATGCTCTTGAAACCATGTATTTTGACAAGGCCTGCTTCCACTTAAACATGTATAAAGTCAGCAGGCAAGTTTCTCAATAATCTAATAATCAGTTATTTCACCTGTCATCTCACATTAAGCCATAATTTTCCTATGGTAGCATTCAACTTACCTGACTCTAGCCACTGCTTATGTATTTCTGTAGCTTGTAAAACGTCTAGTTATTGCTCTATTTTAGCTCATTCATTCTAATGATTTATTTTCATTTTCTTTAGGATGCAGACCTGCCGCTAACTGGATTTGATTTATAAGAGGGAAATCTACAGTCAATGGCCACTCTTGTCACGTTGCTACTATGGAAAACAGAATGGTCAATAGGATATGGTCTGATAACTAGTGATGATTGAAGATGCTACTTCAGTCCATGTGAAATCAATGGGAGATAGTGGCTGCATAAAGAGCTTCCTGAGCTTTTCTTGACAAACTCGCCTTGAAGAAGTCGGAGGTGTATTCTACCATTATACGGTCTTTCTCAAGTGGATACAAATACCTTTGCTTCCCTGTAACCAGACAACTACACAGCTAATGTGGGACCATGGCACTGCCCAGATGCATGTGGCCAAATTATGTTTGGAGAGCAGTAATGGCATGCTTGGTACACAGGGGATTGGGTGCCTCATTGACTCTCTGCGTGTTGGGATGTTTACTTCAGGCTGCCCATGTGCTTTCCCAAAAATTGGATGATGCAGACCCTCTGGTGACCACCAATTTCGGCAAGATAAGGGGGATTAAGAAAGAACTCAATAACGAAATTTTGGGGCCTGTTATTCAATTTCTTGGGGTTCCGTATGCTGCCCCACCCACAGGGGAACATCGTTTTCAGCCTCCAGAACCACCATCCCCCTGGTCAGATATCAGGAATGCGACTCAGTTTGCTCCTGTGTGCCCCCAGAATATCATCGATGGCAGATTGCCGGAAGTCATGCTTCCTGTGTGGTTTACTAATAACTTGGATGTGGTTTCATCATACGTGCAAGACCAGAGTGAAGATTGCCTATATTTAAACATATATGTTCCAACTGAGGATGGTGAGTTTACTGCAGGAAAAGCAGGGAGATAAATTTATATTTTCTTTTCTATTCTAAGTTCTAACAATATTAATTCACATGTACTGGTAGCATGCATGGCTTTTCCTGTTGGCATGTAGACATACTTTACATGCTTGCATGCTGCTCTTTTTGTTTATGTGTGTTGGTGTATCTGTTCTTATTTTTTTCCTGTGCCTACTCATTTTCTTTCCTCCGCAGCACGTGTATTTAGGTAGAAATGGGTTCCTAATTTCCATTTCCTACCGAATGACTTCTGAGAAGATGCATCAACATGTCTCCATTGCATGTGCAGGCTCAACGAACTGGGGATCTTTCGCACTCAGTAAATGCAGGAGCATATTAAGTTAGATAGTGGTGTTGCATGTTCCGGCGGTCTGTGATGGAGCGCCATGTTATTTTCTAGTCTTCTATTCATTTTTCAGTAAAAAGAATATCCAAGGAATGTGCCAGAAAACCCGGCAAGAAAATATGTAGAAAAGGAGGTATGTATAAAAGTGGAAATAAAAAATGGGGGAAAAAAGCTTACAGAGGAAGAAGATACTCTCCCTAAGGTTGATTTGCTGATGCTGGAAAGTAAGTGGTTAGGTGATATTTGGAATTTCATGAAGCCTGTCAAGGAATAGAAAGATGGTGAAGGAGAGCTGTAGCTGAGTAGATAATATTGATGACGCTCAGTGGTGGTGCCTTATGTTCTGGTGCTGGTAGCATCGATAGGAATTGAATCTCTGCTCTGAGGTTGTGTTTAGAGGAAAAGATATTTAGGCTATGACATTGCATGCAAGGAGTCCAAATGATGCTGCCTTGCCAACTGGTTGACTTTTTCTCCGAACCCTGTTCTCCAGATACAGATTTCTGTTTCTCTTAAAACTGATCAATTCAGTCACAAACCTAGTTTTTTGCTTGCTTATGCTTAGCTATTTCTGAATGCCCTATGAACTTTCTCATATCAGGGTAAATTTGCCATGACTGTTGGGCAATTACCATTATTAAGTAATGGTATTTTTTTCCAGATAGTGTATATTTTCGGTTACTCCTCCAGAAAAGAATGAGGTTTTGCAGATTTTTATACTAAATATTTACAGTCTTAAAATTACTTTAACATTTTTGTATTTATGTTAAACAATTTAAAACATAGGGAAGAACATGATTCAGAAGCTACAATTAAATCAACCTTCAAATCATCCTCTAGCCAGATTGAGTAAATGTAGACACTGACAGCTGCAAGCTTGCATCTGAATGTAGCTTGTCCACACTCCATTTTTATATAACAACCAGTAAATCACTCATAGGAGAATATGATTTTCTAGGGCAGTAAATCATCCAAGTGTTATTTTGACCTTATTCATAACTTTGTAGAATTTCCAGTCTTCATACAGAAGTCATATTAATATCCTAGTGGTGTACATTCTATTTCTCTACGCACTTCTAAAGCTGGCTGGACCAAGTCAGATTTCATTACAACATCCTTGTGGGGCAGGGAGTGTCTAAGCTGTTCTGTTTTACAAGGATTGCATTATATGGAAGAGCTTCATATAACAAAATTCTCAATTGTCGATCAGAGTATTTGCATTAAATTGAGTTTTTTGTTTTGTTTTGTTTTTATTTTTATTTCTTTGGTCATACTAGTAGAGTGAGATCTGACCTTTAGTGTATTACTGATGCCATGATTTGGGTTAAAAGCGCACTATACTTGAGAAGGTGGATATAGAGAGCACAAAGTCTTTTAAACAACTAAAACAAAGTCTCTTGTTTTTCCCCAAATGAGAATAACTGCAGTAATTTACATGCCTTCAACTAATGTACAATACTGCAGTGGTTATTATTATGCAGCTTATCAAGCATGTGTAATTAGCTAAGTGACTTTCACCTCCTATCACAAAGATGTTGATTCATAGTCATAAATAAAGATGCCATTGAAGATTGTATAAATAGAACATAATACATGAAAATATGTACAATCAAGAAAATGATAAGGATACTGAAAAGGTAAGCTAGTAAGTGAGAAAGTGACCTTTCCTCTCATACAACTTCAGGGGGAAATAGATTCATTAGAAAATTCTTTTTCATTATTCTTTGGATTGTTGATTCCATCGGCTGTATGAGAGAGTTGGCAAAGAAGTGTGTAAGGTTGTGCTTTTTACTTTGGCAAACTTTGAACTGATTTCTAATTAGCCAGAGGATAAAATCTGTAGATACTCACTTCAGTGTGGGTGGTTTCTAGTCCAAACCTATTGTGCTTTTATGTTAAGCAGTTTAAAAAATTATTTTGCATTGGTATTTAATATATTCTATTATTACTAAATAAGTTTGATTTTTTCTTAGCTGTTTGTATAGCTGTTACCCCAAAGTCTAAGTCACAAGGATTTTAAATGTGGTCTTCTATATAAATAACCTTTTTTAAACTAAAAACTAAAGTTTAGAGCTTGACTTTAAGCAGAGGAGTAGAATTTTTTTCCCAAACTTTTAACTTTTTTTCCATCTTTATCATGGAGAGTCTCTTTTGGTCATTCCAAGAAATTCCATTATTCTGGTTCAAGAAAATAATAGTCATTTCATATCTACATATATACCAATATATATTGCATATGGATTATAAATTTTCCAACGGAATTCTAGAAGTTTATAAATGATGGTTCAGGAATGATAGGAATAGGTGTGTTGCATTTTATAGGTGTTAAAGATATTTTTGCTTGCTATTATTTATCTCTTTCTTTTTAACTGTGTATGGTTACCTTCCAAGGCAGATGAACCTCCCCCCACCCCTGTGCCACGTGCACTATAATCTGTGTATAATGTATTAATCCAAAACTATTTCTTAATTGCCTTAATCATTTACTCTTCAAGGGAGGTCAGTAATGAATGAAACAAAGATCCTTTTTCCCCTAGAACTTACTGAATTTAAGTAAGTTTACCAAGCACAAAGTATTTTCTCTGCTGTAGTCTGTATAATAGGAAGAAAATCTTTTACTTCCCCAAGAGATGCCTTGCTATAGTTTTTTCTTAAATATTTATTTATTTGTTTGAGAGAGAGAGAACATGAGTATAAGGGGCAGAGGGAGAGGGAGAGAGAGACTCTCAAACACACTCCACGCCTAGTGCGGAGCCTGTCAAGGCGTCCGAAATGGTGCGAGAGGCAGAGCTCAGTCTCATGACCCTGAGATCAAGACCCTGAGATCACAACTGGAGCCTAAACCAGGAGTCTGATGCTAAACTGACTGTACTACCCAGGCTATAGTTTTTAGACAGAGCTTTTAGAATATTTTCCTGTGCAGTTGAAGAAAAAAAAAACATTTTTATCAATAGGCTTCCTCTCATTTAAAACAGGTCCCAGTTGCACTTTTCAATCTATCTTTTTATATTTCCCACGATAGTTTTAGCCATATGTTAATTACTCTCTAGATATTTCTTCAGGGTTTTATCCTTTCAAAATTGAAAGATGAGTGCTTAAAATGAGATGGCTGTCAACACTGGGACAAATAGGCAGATAACACATGACAGAAACTGGAATTTGGATGTAGAAAAGATATTACTGTTTTTATTTTATAAATAAGGAAGTAGGTTCTGAGGTTAAGTGTTCTGACCCAATTTTTATTGCTAGTAAATGGTAGTTAGGTTTGGTCCTAGTTCTTGCTAATATTAGGTGCATTTCCATTATGTTAAATTACCTCTAATAGAGATTTCTATAGCAGAGGCTCACATCTTTCTACCTTCCTGATCTCCCTTTCTTCCCCCCCCAATATATTATGAATTCTTTTTATTCTACCTGTTGACTCTATTTTAGATAAATTTAATGCTCACTTTAATTGAATTGGGTCAAGTCCATGATAGTAACTGATTTCCAGTAAACTTGCTAGTACCCATTTTAGTGACTATTCTTAAATCCTACACATAATTTTCTTATTGTCTAGACCAAGATCCCAACATATTTCTCTTGGCTACTATCAGGAATAGCTTTAATTTGCTTATGTTTCATTTTGTTTCTCTAGTTTGCTGTCTTGTAAGAGTTGCCAACAAACAGAAGAGTGGTCAAATATTAGGCAGTAAACATGAGAAGGAGGAACAAGGGACCCAGAGAATCCACAAACAAATTGATTGGCTCATGGATACCCTAGAGTTGTGCAGCTTTGCGTTTCTCCAGCACTTTGACTATTATTTGCATAGCTCTTCTGAGATGAATACAGAAGTGATTTTCATTTCTTCAGTATGAGAAATTCTTAACCTACTTTTCTCATTTACTCCAATTTTTAATGTACAGAAAATTGGAATCTTAATAGATGCCTCTTGCATAATTTTTTACTCTTTGAGTATTTTATTCCTGATTTTCATATGCATTTTACTTTTACATTTTCTATTTAGTCGTCATTACCTGAGATAATAGAGATATCATTCAAAAGCCCTTTCCACAGATTTAGGGTCTCTTTGGATGTTAGTTGAAAATAGATACTGACTTTTCCCTAATTAATTATACATAACAATACCCTCTTCACTGTCAATGTGTTTAAAAGGAGATTATGGGGCGCCTGGGTGGCTCAGTGGGTTAAAGCCTCTACCTTCTGCTCAGGTCATGATCCCAGGGTCCTGGGATTGAGCCCCACATCAGGCTCTCTGCTCAGCAGGGAGCCTGCTTCCTCCTCTCTCTGCCTGCCTCTCTGCCTACTTGTGATCTCTGTCTGTCAAATAAATAAATAAAAAATCTTAAAAAAAAAAAGGAGATCGTATTCTAGAATGCTCCTCCTTCTGGCTGACACATTTTTAACTAATCTATTCATCTAACAAATATTTACTGAGTCCTTACTCTGTGCTGATGAGATGACTGCTCTAGGACCCAGAGATACAGCAGTGGGAAAAAAAAAAAAGTTCTTGACATCCAGGAGCTTACATCTAGTGTGTGGAGACAAATTGTAGACAATAAACATAATCAACAGCTAAAGTTAAAAGATGTAAGAAGATGAGAAATCAACAGAGTACGGTGAATCAAGGGTGCTGGTATGAAGGATAAAAGTCATTTTAAATAAGATACTTGGCATAATCCTCATTCCAACAAAGACGTGAAGGAGATGAAGTGGGTATCTGGGGAAAGAGCAGGGTAAAGAGCTAGTGCAAAGGCATTAAGGTGAGAGTCTGTGTTGTGTAGTTAAGGAAAAATTTGCACTATAGTATACCTGGAAAGGCTAAAGGGAGAGAGGCAGTGAGACTCAGAATGATCTGACATCTTATTAAAGGGGTCATGCCACCACAGCAAAGGAAACCATGAACAAAATGAAAAGGTAACCTACTGAAAGGGGAAAGATATTTGCAAATTATATATCTGATAGGGATTAATATTCAAAATACATAAAGAACTTATGCAATTCAATACCCAAAAAAAGACCCACCCAAATAATATAATATAAGGATGGCAGAGGACCTGAATAGACATTTTTCTGAAGAAGAGATACAGATGGCTAACAGACATACCCAAAAATGCTCAACACCATTGATCATCAGGGAAATGCAAATCAAAACCACAATGAGGTATCACCTTATACCTGTCAGAGGGGCAAGTGTCAGAAAGATAAGAAACGACAAGTGTTGGCAAGGATGTAGAGAAAAAGGAGCCCTTGTGAATTGTTGGTGGGGATGCAAATTGGCACAGCCACTGTGGAAAACAGTATGGAGGTTCCTCAAAAGAAATTTAACAAAATTACTGTACAATGAGGTAATTCTGCTACTGGGTATTTATCCAAAGAAAAGAAAAACACTAATTCAAAAAGATATATAAGCCCTATGTTTATTGTAGCATTATTTACAATAGCTAAGATATGGAAGCAACCTAAGTGTCCATTGGTAAATGAATGGATAAGAAGATATGGGAAATATATATAATATTATTCAGCCATAAGAAATAATGAGATCTTGCCAGCTAGAGCAACATGAATGGACCGAGAGGGTATTAGTGAAATAAGTCCTCTAGAGAAAGACAAGTACTATATGATTTTATTTATGTATGGAATCTGAACAATAAAGAAACAAAAAAAAACCAGAAACAGATCCATAAATACAGATGATGAATTGATGGTTGATAGAAGGGAGAGAAGTGGGGGGGATGGGCAAAAATGAATGAAAGGGAGTGGAGGTACAGGTTTCCCGTTATAGAATAAATAAGTGATTGGGATGAAAAGTTCAGCAAAGGGGAAAAAAGTCATTCTGGCTGAAGTATTGAGAGTAAATTGCAGAGAGTATGGGGAAACTGGGAAGGCAGGTAAGAGACTATTTTAGTCCAGACAACATATGAGCCTGGTCCAGGCTCAGTCCAGGGTAATAACAATGGAAGTGGTAGAGTCTCAATGTTTTCTGAAGGTCACATTTTTTCTATTAATTTGTTATTAGCTATGAAAGAAAATGAGTCAGAGAATATTCCTAGATTTTTGATCTGAGTACTTAAATTAATAGATTTGCCATCAAGTAAGATGAAAAGGAGAATGTAGAATGTTTTAGGGGGAGGCAGAGTGGAAAGATGTTGCATAATTTTGGACATGTTAAATTTAAGGTGACTTATAGACGTTCAAGTTCAGACCTCAAGGAACTAGTTTGAAGTTCAGGAGAGAGGTATAGGAGGTATAAATTTAGGAATCATTGTGGTACAGAAGGTAAAGATTTGAGGTAAAGTCATGAGGCTGAGTGAGAATAAAAGTAACTGAATGAAAATAGAGAAAAGAAAAAAGACACCAAAGACTAATCCATGAGACCTTCCATTAAGAGGGGTGGAAGAAGAGAAGGAAAACAATGGAGACTGAAAAAGTGTTATGTGCGAAATGGGAGGTAAACCAGGATTTTTTGTTGTTGTCCTAGAAGCTTAGTAAAGAAGATGCATCAAAACAGTGATGACATAATAATCAGCTCTACCAAATGAACTTTTGTGGAGTGTATAAGTCTGACCACTGGAGTGGGCTAAGAGAAAGTGGGATATTTGGAGTTCCTGAGCATAAATAACTATTTTAAGGAGTCTTGCTATAAGACAGAGCAGGAAAAAATGGGCACATAAGGAAAACAGAGGTTACTTTTATTGCTGTAGGTTAAGATGAGAGAAATAAAAACATGTTTGTATAGTAGAAAGGGAGCAATGGAAAATAAAGAAGACAGTAGACTGCCAGAATAACATTTTTATAGAAAAATGGGATCTAGTACACAGTTGGAGGTTTTGGATTAAAAAGAGCATAAATAGGGGTGCCTGGGTGGCTCAGTGGGTTAAGTGTCTGCCTTGGGCTCAGGTAATGATCTCAGGGTCCTGGGATCAAGCCCCACATTTGGATCTCCACTCAGCAGCAGGTCTCCTTCTCCCTCTCCCTCTGTGATCTCTCTCATTCTTTTAAAAAGAGCATAAATAGATAATTTAACATTAATGCTAAGAAGAGTACATGAGTAGGAATCCTTGGGTAGAAGTGGTAGTGGGTTTTTATTTTTATCTGATTGCTTTTATTTTGCTTGATGTGTAATATTAAGAGGAATGGAGATAGAATTAACATTGGTGAGCTCTTAATTTATTCTAGAATGGGGTGCCTTGCTGGCTCAGTCAAGAGAACATGCAACTCTTGATCTCAGGGTTGTGAGTTCACGTTCCATGTTGGGTGTAAAGAGTACGTAAAAAAAAAAAAAACTTTAAAAAAATTTGTTCTGGAATTTAGCCTTATTAATTTAATATAACAATCTTATGAGATTTTTATTACTATATTATAAATGCAGACATGGAAGACCAAAGAGGTTAGGTATCTTGTCCAAAGATACATAATTTGTTGGTGACCACTTATATTTCCTTTGAGGTAATTTTTGAACAAGGAAAAAAATAAAACAATGCAACAGCAACAATGGCAGTCTTGTTTATGTGGGATCCCAGATCAAAAAGAAAATGAAATTGGTTGCCAATTTGCTAGTGGACAAAAATGACTGCATACTGGAATGATTGCTATATCAGGTTCATTTGGGGGTTTGAAGATGAATGGAAACCAAATTGCACCAGAGATTTGACTCCATATTTGAATTAGTAACCTTAGACAGATGTGGTTAAGTCTTCTAAAAGCTAAAGTTGGTTAAGTTGGAACTCTGAAATGAAGTAGATCTAAAGGGTTGTAAGTTTTAAAAGAATAGCATCAATTGTTCCATTGTTTACTGACAGTCAGAGAGAGTCCTCTGAAGCAGATGATTAAAAGACCATTATAGTTGTCCAACTCAATTTCTCCAGAGAATAAATACCTTTTTTCTTATAGAAACTGGGGTTGAAGTTGAAAACATTTAACGCTTATGTTACCAGCAAAGAGAGTTATACCACAAAATAAGTCCTTTGTAGAAACTGCTTTTCTTTCTCCTCTCCAGTGTATAATAAATAATGTATTTTTAATGTATTATTTTTACATATAGGACATGCTACTAGCTTAATAATTATGATGTAACTGTTGCTTTAAATTACTTCTATATTACTTAGCATTACAGATTTTGTTGATAATCTTTTGGCTTTTAATATTTCTTCTGTGTGTGCTCTTTTTCCTCCCTGTTGCAGTGGTACATGCTAAAATAGCCTAGGAAATAACCAATTTCAAAAATCATCAGCATATAAATTCTCTAGTAACAATTATATAAACTCATTCTAGATTTGACGACCTTAAATTCTGGACTAGATGTGGAAGCATAATTTCTGATCGTAAATTTTCTCATGGCCATTTATAAGAGGACAGGGTACTTTATGTAACATTTCCTGTATTAGTTTCCTAGGGCTGCTGTAACAGATTGAACAAATTGTGTGGTTTATAATAACAGAGATTATTTATTCTCTCACAGTTCTGGATTTGAGAAGTCCAGGGTGGATGATTTCTGTAGCTTTTGAAGGAGAATCTCCTGGCCTCTCTCTGAGATTCTGGTGGTTGCCAAAAGTTCTGGCCTTCCTTGGGTTGTAGATGCATCACTCCCATTCTACCTCTGCTATCACATGACTTTCTTCCCTGAGTGTCTTCCTGTGTCTCTGTGTCTTCACATGGCTTTCTGATAGGACACCATTGACAGCATTTATGGGCCATTTTAATGCAGTATGACCTTATCTTAATTACATTTTCAAAGCCCCTGTTTCTGAATAAGGTCATTGTATTTTGCTAGGGCTGCAGTAACAAAGTATCACAAACTTCATGGCTTAAACAACAGAAGATTTTTGTTTATGGTTCTGGAGGCTAGAAGTCTGAGATCAAGGTGTCCACAGGGTAGATTCCTTTTGAGAGTTGTGAAGAAGAATCTGGTGTAGGTTTCCCTCCTCAGGCTTATAGATGGCTATCTTCTCCCTGTGTCTGTGCACATGACATTCTCCCCATATGTATGTCTGTGTTTAAATTACCCCCTTTTAAAATCTGTTTTTTAAGTTGAGATATAATTGACATATAACACCATATTAGTTTCAAATATACAGCATAATGATTTGATATTTTTATGTATTGTGAATTGATCACCATACCAAGTCTAATTAACATCATCACCATACATAGTAACACATTTTTTTTTCTTGTGACAAGAAACTTTGAATTTACTCTTAGCAACTTTCAAGAATGAATATATATATATATATATATACATATATATATATATATATATTCTGTTAGATATATTAGTAACTGTAGTTACCAGCTATTACACCCTCATGACTTATTTATTTTTGACTGGAAGTTTATACCTTCTGACCTCCTTCACCCATTTGCCCACCCCTCACCCCCACCTTTGGCAACCACCAATCTGTTCTCTGTATCTATATGCTTGTTTTTTGTTTGTTTGTTAAATTCTACACATAAGTAAGATCATACAATATTTGTCTTTCTCTTTTGGACTTATTTCATTTAGTATAATGCCCTTAGGATCCATCTATTTGCCACAAATGGCAAGATTTCATTCTTCTTCATGGCTGAATAGTATTCCTGTGTGTTTGTGTGTGTGTGTGTGTGTGTGTGTGTGTGTGTCTGTGTCACATCTTCTTTGTCTGTTTATCCATCAGTGGACATTTGGATTGTTTCCATTTCTTGGCTACTGTAAATAATACTGCATTGAATATAATGAATAAACCTTTTCCAATTTTCATTTTCTTCAGATAAATACTCAAAAACAGGATTTACTGGATTGTGTGATAGTTGTATTTTTAATTTTTTTAAGGAACCCTCTTACTGTTTTCCATAGTGGCCGTGCCATTTATATTCCCACCAACAGTTCATTATGGTTGCCTTTTCTCTACATCCTCAATAATACTTGTCATTTCTTGTCTTTTTGATACTAACCATTCCGGAAGATGTGATGTAATATCTCATTGTGGTTTTGATTTGCATTTTCCTGATGATGAGTGATGTTGAACATCTTTACATGTACTTGTTAGCCATCTGTATCTCTTTGGAAAAATACCTGTTCAGATCCTCTGCTCATTTTTAAGTTGGATTGTTTGGTTGTTTTTGGTTATTGAGTAGTCAAATTACTCTTTTTATAAGGACACAAATCAGGTGGGATAGGGTCCACCCTAATGATCTCATCTTAACTAATAACATCTGTAAAGACTATTTTTAAATAAGGTTATATTCTGAGGTTTTCAGGGTTGGAACTTCAACATATGAATTTTGGAGTAACACAATTTTTCCTATAACATCACATTCTGAGATTCTATTTGGACATGAATTCTTGAGGATCTCTAAGCACACTTCCAATTTTTTTTTAAACCGAATCTCCAGAAAGATTTTAAAATGGTATTATCATTATACTCATTTCATATATTGAAAAATTATTGCTTATTGAAGTTAAATAACCTACCCAAGATCACATGGCTGCTAGTTAAGAGTGCTGGGGGACTCCTTTTCAAACGAGGACTCAAATGTGAGGGACACCTGGGTGGCTCAGTTGTTAAGCTTCTGCCTTTGGCTCAGGTCATGATCCCAAAGTCCTGGTATTGAGCCCCACATCAGGCTCCCTGATTTGCAGGAAGCCTGCTTCTCCCTCTCCCACTCCCCTTGCTTGTGTTCCCTCTCTGGCTATCTCTCTCTATCAAATAAATAAAAATCTTAAAAAAAAAAAAGAACTCAAATGTGATAGTCAGGCCCTCCAACAGTTACAGATTCTTTCTGCTCTCCTGGAAAGTTTCCTTAATTTGTTTTTTAGGTATTTTTCTATCAAGATAGGGTGGTATGCATTAATTTAGATATTTTTGAATATGCAAGTGTTTGACTCTGTGACAAAAAGATTCAGATTTTTTAACTTTCCCTGAACTTTAAACATTTCATCCAGACGGTTGCTTATATGCAAATATAGTTTTAGTAAAAATTAAGATCCCATCAATTTAACATTGTGGTAGCATTATGTTCACTACTGTTTCATTTGTCATCTATAAGCAATTAAACAAAGATCTTTTTAAAACAATTTTTAATTTAAGACCTATTCCTTTGTTTGCTGTAATTCTGTTCATCTGGTATCTACATAATGATAGCATTAGAGCGATTTAATTATAGCCCTTAATTTTCACTAAAGCATGTAAAATGTTGCAAGAATTAGTTTTAAACAATGGCAAAGGATATCTTAATAAAAGGAGTTGGGGTCATTGCAGCCATAATTATGATTTGGAGAATCATAAAATCAACAGTCTTAATTTTCTGCTCCTCATTTCAGGACTTAATAAAATGAAGTGTTCATTCTTCCTTTCATCTTTTTTCTTTGAGGTGAAGACTTTTGGAGCATTTAGGCCAAAAAAGAAAATGGCCACCTGTTGTCTCTTAGTCTTAGGAGGATGATACAAAGCACTTTCTCTCTCTCTTCTTTCTCTCACAAAAGAGTTCCTATAATGTTTCTCCACAAAACTGCAGGGCTCCTCTTCTGGAATCTTCTCTCTAACTTCCTCAAAGTAGGAGTGGGAGGAGGAAGAAAGGGGATCGAGGGATAATGAATTCAAGGCAGATATGACACGAGGACAAACGTAACTCTGCCAAGTAGATCAGAAGTATTTGCAAACAGAGCTGTTCCCAGGAAAGGAAGAGGGAGGCCTAGGTAGAATTATTAAGAACATATATGCTCCTTCTGATCTGGATTCCTGGGCCTCTCAGGAATAGATATGCCCCTGTGAAGAGGATCTCTGAAAAGAGGAATGCCTATAGCTAGTGCTAGCTTTGCCTTCCTGTTAAGTTCCCGTTCCTCATCTTCCTCCACTGATCGATCATCTTTCTAGGCAGTGAGCAAGTCTGGCCTCAGTTTGTAGCTCTAAGCTTTCATCAGGAGGAACTGATGTGTCCTGTTGGCACAGTAATCTACAGACCAGGCAGATCCTGAGGTTTCTGAGCTGTCTCGGACCGGGGCAGTCAGGTAGCCCACCAGTGCCTCTGCTGACCTGCTTCCAGGTCCCCATCATCACAAGCCCTCAGACTCTCACACATCTCAAACACCACCAGGACAGCTTGGATTTCATTCTTACATAAATAGGGAAAATCCACTTAGAGTGCCAAGATTTCCTTTAGAAAAAAGAAAAATAAGGGGGGGGGAAGATTTCTTTGTTTTAAAAAATGAGTTTGACAGTCATTTATTTAGGGAATTAACTTTATTTCAGTGAAAACTGGCATATCAATAAATATGGATTCTGAATAGAAATTTTTTTTCCTATAATAATCATTTAAACTATTTTGTATTCCAACTCACTCTGAAAGGTCAAGGATGAGATTTGGGGTTTTTTTCCTCTTTGTATTGTGAAGACCTTTCTTTGGCCACTTGTGCGGTTTAGCAGACCGTTTTCGGGGGGAAAAAAACAATACCTTGTAGAATGTTTACTGGGGCCTCAGACTGCCATTAAGTGGAATCTTTGAAGTCAGAGTGATACTTTTCTCTCTTTCTCTCTTTCCCCCTTCTTCCCTTCCAATCTCTCTCTCTCTCTCTCTCTCTCGCTAGCTAGTTCTAGTGTTGCTTTGCTCTGGTTTGTGTTCTATGTCCAGAAGGCACTGCCTAAAATTTCCTACATGGCTGTTCCCTCTCTCTCTCTCTTGAGCCTACTGTAGGCCAAACATCCTTGTCCAGAACTATGGGAGACTCATTTGGCAGGACATATTTATTTTTTGCCCTCAGGGAGCTTACTTTGCAATGATAGCCCACTGGGAATAAGAAATCAGACACTTTTGTGGTGGCTATGTCTGTATTACTAAGTAAATGTAAGCCTTGTTTGTATTAAAATCTCAGAACAAAATGAGGAAATGGCTGTTTCTGTGGGGGGAAGAAAAAAGGTAATGATGATGATATTTGGCACTGTGTTCTGTATAATAAAACATTTAATTAAATCTTTAAATGTGTATGGAGCACAAAATATGCACATTAGAATAAAACACATCAGGCATAACCAAAACTATAATTATATCAGCCCTGTGCCTGAGCCCACCTTAGTTGCTCTGCCAAGAAGCAATGCTTTAAAACTTTCTATCCATCTGTTTAAAAAAAAAAAAAAAAAAAAGAGCCTGTGCTGTACCTATACAAATCTCTGGAAAGCTTGAGAATGCTTTGGCTATTGATAGAGCAGCTGCTGAGATATGGGGCTACAGGCTGTCTCCTCTTCTGGAGGTAAATGAACAGCTGCTGCTCTGTAGTTCTTTCCACACTTCTGTTGAGTGTCTCCTCAGTACAGGGCCCTGTGGTAGGCCCCAGACACACTTTAAAGAGCTGCCCTCAAAAGGCTCACTAACTCTTGGGGGTAACAGATTCAGAAACAAAAAAGAACAAGGTAGTAAGTCCCCCGAGGGAGGAAAGCGGGGAGCATGATGGGGATACATAGGAGAGGTGTCTATGGCTTAGAGATGTCTTACGATAGACAATTGTCCCTGATGTGAACAAATATTGTAGTCCTTCGATGTGTGGTGTGCGGGACCATTTTACTGAGTTACTCCAGATTAAATGATTTCTGTGCTTATTTAAAATGTATGTGTGGAGGAACCTGAGTGGCTCAGTCAGTTAAGTGTCTGCCTTCTGCTCAGGTCATGATCCCAGAGTCTCTGCTCCGTGGGGAGCCTGCTTCTCTCTCTTGCTCTACCTACTGTTCCCCTGCTTGTGTGCGTTCTCTCTCTCTCTCTCTCTCTCTCTCTCATTGTGTCTGTCAAATAAATAAATAAAATCTTTACCAAAAAATAGTAAAATAAAATGTTTGTGTGTGTGGGTGGGCGGGTGGGGGGTATGTATGTATGTGTATCTATATGTCTCCTTCTTTGCCAAGGTATCAGTTGTCTCCTATTACTGCTCTCACATTGCCAGGCTCTGGAAACAATACTGCTCATTTCTGAAGTGGCTGAAACTGTCATGGGTTAGAAGACTGAACAACCAGATTTTAAAAACACACAAACAAAAAAACTTGTTTGTGAAAGAAAAATGAAGAGGCTTAAAATGAGTTAGGGACAACTGCATGAGTTGTCCCTAACAACTTAAGTATATAGGCTTTGTTCAAAAATCTTTTTTTTTTTTTAAGATTTTATTTATTTATTTGACAGAGAGAGAGAGAGAGAGATCACAAGTAAACAGAGAGGCAGGCAAAGAGAGAGGGGAAAGCAGTCTCCCAGTCTGAGCAGAGAACCCGATGCGGGGTTAGATCCCAGGACCCTGAGATCATGACCTGAGCCAAAGGCAGAGGCTTAACCCACTGAGCCACCCAGGTGCCCCCAAAACTCATTTTAAAAAATTTTTATTTTCTCCTTAACTGAGGTGGCTGAAGAGATTGCTTTTGAATACTTGACGTGAACACCTCACATGATTTTGAAGCTGATTGGGCTTTACTGATTGTGAAGCTCTGGAGCCAACTGTCTCTCTCCACAAGGTGACCTCTCGGGGGGTATGTGCAGGCATTGCTTACCCCTGGTACTCAGGATGTTACAGACATTATCTTTCCACCTTGGTGTGCCTTTTCCCTTCTCCACTTCCTTTACCTTCACCTGGAGCCTCCATCATTTCTTGTTTGAACTACTATAATAGCATCATACCAGGTGTTCCTATTTCCATTCCTGCTCCTGAATTTCATTCTACATACAGGTCCAGTGGGATTTTTTTTCTTTGATGTCTGAAATCAAATCATAGTGCTCCTTTCTTAATCCATAGAAGAATTCCTATTGCTTTTAGAATAAATGTAGGACTCCTGACTGTGGCCTACAGGATCTTCCATAAGACTCCTGCCCATGTCTGCAGTCTCCTTCCATCTATTTCTCCCTTGCACTCTACATTCTGGCCTTGCTGATCTCCTTTTGGATGCCAGTCTATCCTACCTCAGGACCTTTGAACTTGCTGTTCCTTCTAACTTGAATATACAGTGTCTACCTCTTCTCCTGTCTAAGTTTTCTAATTCAGGGCTAGGCAAAATGCCACCTTGTCAGCCCTTTGTTGAGCACTCTGTTAAGGTAACCTCTCTTCACCCAGGATTATTCCTTCTATTACATTTTTACCTCAAAATGAGATTATTTTACTTAATTATGTGCTTACGTATTTACTCTCTGTCTGCCCCAGAAGAACATTTCTCTTCTTCACTGCTATATCCCCAGTACTCACAAGGGATTCAATAAATATTCATTGAAAACATAAACGGCCTAAAGAAACAATGTACTTTGTTGGAGAGAGCCTTCATCTCCCACCATCTGCATTTATTTGAGTAATACTACACCTGCTATCATTTCTCACCAGATATAGCAAGTAAGAATATATTCTCTTCCTCTCTGCTCTGCAGTCACTATTTGTTTATGGCTCCCCAAATGAAGAAAATTTCAAAGCCAACATCAGAGTCCTTAACTAAGAAATAACAATGTTCAGTGGCTCAGCATCTGATAGATATAACCTGGACTCTGTTGCAAGGGCCCTCAGGGCCGAGTGGCTGCCAACAGCCGAGGCTCTTGGCTCTCTGCCTGTGCACGTTACTGCCAGCCTTATTGCCTCTGCAGTGAATTTATATTTTAATACAGGACGCCAACAATGCATTTGTGTAATAGAAGCACAGAGAATGATTTTCCTTTTCCAGGCCAGAAGCTTCATTTTCCCTTCCCACCTTCTAATTTAATTTCCTTTTCCTCTAACCTAACCCCAATTTCCCTCCTGTGATAAATATATCTTCTTTTATAATTATTATACTTTTTTTTTGTCCTTGTTATGCCATCTACCTCTGTAATGGAACTTCTTGCCACTGTTTCTGCTAAGGCATGTCATTTGGGGTTATGAAACAGGCAGAACATGAGTACTAGATGATCTAAGAAGAGGTCTAACTAGATTTGTTTAAGATTTTCTATATAGCATGAAATAGTTCCTCCGGTCTTCTGTGCTTATGATTTAGCCTTTAGTTGATTCAAATCACCATAAACATGTACATGTAGCCAGAGGGTCATTTTGTTATGTTCTTCTATTATTAGATATTAGCAACTACTGGCTTTTCCAGGAAAACCAGAAGTCACATTATAAAATGGGGCAAACAAGAGGATGAGATGTTATTGTATGTATAATATAGACCATAGACAGAGCTTGTGAAACATGGCTGGTGCCCAATAAATGGTTGATAAATGAAGGAGCTTTTTGAACATGGCAGATAATGGGCAGCTTAGATTGCTGAGATAAATGGAGAAGACATTGGCTTTTTTAGTGAATAGTAGAGGCTGGATTCTGGACAGTTCAGGCTGAAGAGGGATAGTAAGAGCATTACAGACGAATTATCTCTTAAGAGATAAATCCAGTTGGCAAGAGATGAATCCAGCAGTAACATAGACTAGATCTGTCTCAAAACACATTGCAGTGATGATGGAGAAGAGAGTGTTAGATTCTTGGCAGGGCTGTCTTCATGGGAGGGCAATCTGTGCAGTCATACTGATCACTGTACTGAGAATGGTTTCATACTTGGTTAAATGTTCCACTGTTGCCATCTTGACATTCAGAATTATTTTTGAACAAGAGATCCTACATTTTCATTTGGCACTGGGCCCCACAAATTCCACAGCCAGTTCGGCTTCCTTTTCACTGGCATTTCCCCCATGCTGCATACCCATTGATGTTCATATAATTCTGAGAGATAGAAAATAGAAACCCTTTGTGAATGTTGGAAAGTTCCATTAAAACTTTCAACTCAAACACTATGAACATTTATGTTTGTACTCTTGCACTCCCCTTCACATTTAAGGGGAACAACAAAAAAGAGATGTGTTGTAACTTAGGGAAACAAAATGTCTGTTTTTCTCTTATTCCTATTTTTATGCATTTGTTCATTCTCTCACAAAACGGTTATTAAGCATCTAGTATGTTCTAGAGACTATTCTAGACACTAGGAGAAAAGCAACTGGATGTGGTGTTTACCATAAGGGGCAAGCAAAAGAAAATAAAAATAATTATTATAATAGCTACCTATTATGCAATACTTGCCAAGGACCGGCCGTTGTTTTAAGGGTTTTATATAGTAGCTTACTTAGTTCCCAAAAAGGTCCTATGAAATCATCACTATTAATATCTCCATTTTGCTGTTGAGAAATGTGAGGCACAGATAGGTTATATAAATCATATACATTCCATAGCTAGAAAATGGCAGAGCCAGGATTTAAAACCAAGTAGTAACTTAATTGACTGTGCCCTTAGCCACTAAGTACAACAAATGATAGAGGTGCTGGGAGGGAAGGAGGCAATGGTAATGCATGACAAGAGGCTGTGCAAAGGAGGGAATTTCCGGTTTTACCTTGTAGGAAGCTGGTGAGGAAGGTTTTGTCACAATAATCTTGCTTGAAATGGACTGTAAGCATGGGGAAGTGGCTCTCCACTGATGAAGAGAATGCACTGGGATGAGGTGGGAGGGGCTTGGCTCGGTAGAGATCAGGAAAGTGAGCCTGGAGCCCTGGGAAGCTCCCCGATCTTGTGTCTGAGGAGCTTAGAGGTTTTATATAGGTGATGGCAAGTCATGAAAATTTTTAAGCAAAAACTTTACATAATCAAATGAACACTAGGGAAGGGACATTCTCTCCAACAACATTATAAACGGTAGAATCCAAGGATAAAAAATCAAAGTAGAGACAAGTAGAAGATTATTGCAGTGGTGTGTCAGTGACCCCAAGGGCCTTGCTAAAGGCAGTGGCTGGGAAGTAGAAAGGAGGAAATGAAGGATAAGAATTTTTTTTTTTCAGCTCAATAGAATTGGGGTATTGGCTGGTTGTTGGGATGACTGAGGAAGGCACAAAGCCAACGATGGCTCTAGGAGGTCTCACTGCCCAGTGCCTTCCTTCTTGACTTACTGTCCTTACTTCTCCTAGCCAGTCTTTTCCAACATAGCTTCTTCACCAGGATTCTAGAAGAGAGGAAAAGATAGAGAATAAATTAGAATAAAGAAATGAAGTCTGAGAAAGGGAAGGTGTCAATGGCAAAGGAGAAAGAGAAAAGGAGGGGAAGGACAGGATGGAAAAATGAACAGATTTTTAATCTCTCATATGACAGATTAAGATAAACTCTTGAAAATAATGCCACATATATGTATTTATTTTACTAAGTCATCTTTTAAAAATAGAACTTGAGGGAAAGATAATTATGTCAGAACAAGAGAGAGGCAGGTGACATGGATGTGTGGCAAAGAGAGGAAAGAGTCATAACTCTGTAACCTACCTTTGGGGCAAGCTTGAAAATGAGAAGGAAGACATGTATAGATGGCAAATCACAAACTGTCAGCTGGAAAGAAAGCAAAATCATCTAGTGAAATGTAAATTGCTAAAAGGAACAGACAGGTGCATAATTTATGTAGATTTGTATTAATGACTAGACAAATGAACATAATTTTTCAGAACACTGGTAACTCAGAAAATATATGTTGATTGAATTCAACATGTATTTTCAGAGCATTTAGCATGTGGCGTGCTTCATGCTACATACTGGAATACGAATCCAGTCTGTGCGTATTATAACACACAGAGACACAGACATAGACCCGCTGAACTTAAGTACTTAACATCTAGTATGAAGACAAATTACGAATAATCAAATGTGTATACTCAAAGACTGGAGAGGTCATTAGGGGGATGAGATGTTACACATCTTAATAAAAATGCAGGAACTTGTTGAGTGTGAATCAGAAAAGTTCCCTAAAAGAGGTAATATTTTGGATCAGCTTTGAAGGACTAGTGGGTTCTCAGCAGGTAGAGGCATAAAGGCTTTTGTCCTGCCAAAGAAAAGGCAGAGCAGTTAGCAAAGTCTGGGGACAGTTAAGTGTCTTGTTATTTGGATCACAGAAAATACTGAACTGTGATAAAATGACAGTTGTAGTGAAATATTAGAAGGCCAGGATGTGTGGTTTTACTATGAACTGTTATGCATTAATAATTTGTGTGTGTGTGTGTCTGTGTGTGTGTGTGTGTGTGCGCGGACACATGCACACACATGCACGTAAGGGATTCTGATAATGAGAAATGTGGTTTCAGAGGATGGTGGGCAAGGAATAGGAAGGGCAGAAAACTTAATTAGATTTTAGAAAAGAAAACTAGATAGGAGGTAATGACCCTATAGTTCATATGAAGAGTGGTTGACAGTGGAAATAAAAGATGATGGATTTGGGAGACATTTCAAAGCAGAATTAGCAGAATTGGAAACTGATTGCAGAAACAGAGGGGTGGACAGAGAGCAGGGAGGCGCCGACAAAGTTGAGGGTAGATTGGAGACTATATGGTTCAGAGGAAGGTGATGCTGTTAATAGATCATATTTACAGATCTACTCGAGGGGTAGATGAGCTCGTGAAAATTTCAGCAAAAATCGATCGTGTGAATGAATTTACCATTCTTTTATTTCTTCCTATCACTTTGAAGGTTTAAAAAAAAGCTATTTATGCCTTTGTAGTGTGTTCAAATAAAATAATAATTTCATCAATACACACATATACAAACACAAATGCTCTGAAAAAATCCTACATTCATTTCTTACCAAAGAGGAGAAAAAAGATGATGCATTCTCTGCACTAAAATTCTCTATTCCTGTCATTTCTAAGCTGTGTATAGCTCTAGATTTCCAAAAGAAAAATGAATAGCGTACATAATAGTATTCTCAGAGAAAGGCCACCCACTGCCATAGACTGTGTGAGTATGATTCTCATTGACAAGCCAGGACTGAAGAATGTATGTAAGGCCAATTGCACAGACTCAGTCTGTTTTTCCAGCTATTTAGCTGTTCACATCAAGTGCTGTGTTTATTTGCATGGAAGTGGAATGGACCCCAAGAACTTGAAAGCAGCGAAGCCACATACCTTGCTGTGAGAAGTGCAGATGGGACTGGTGAGGCTTTTACCTGAGACTCATACACCTAGATCATTAAAACTGCATAAACCTCAGAGAAAGACTGAGAATAGGGAATGTGGGACATCAAGTAGAAAATTACCTAAAGGAGTGGCAAGAACATCTGGCAAGCTCAGAGCATGACAGAAGGCGCAAATTGTTTTTTGATGCTGACCTGCTGCAAGGAGAGAAATAGTCCTAGGAACAAGGTAAAAATATCAAACTCATTTTGAAATTGTAGGGAAACAAAACTTGAGGTGATCATGCTGATCCCTTTTCATATTGTGATTCAAATAGGAAAACAATTGATTTAGGGAATTTTGGAAAAATAAAGAAGAGAACAAAGTTACTAACTGACCCAATCAGTAAACACAGCAAGTTGCCGCGTTTCCTGCCTAATAACAGATGTGAGCCTTAGGGGAGCTGCACGCTGCCTTCCAGATCGTTGGACAAATGACTTCTTCAGTGCACTAATTATGCTGAAAGAGTTAAAAGAGCCTCTAACTGCATTCTGCACCCAAGGGAGGGTTGAGTCCCAGGGGAGCGAAGCTAAATGAAGAACCAGACTCTGACTCTTCCTGAAACCGAAAATGCCAGTGTCCTGTCTCATCACCATTCTATAGCAACATCTGACATTTATTCTTCACAGTCCACCTTGTTAGCCATGTCCGTGTTGGTGGCCTGCCTCTGACGTGACTCCCACATAAAACCTTAGTGAAGGTTAACCTCCCTGAATGTTAAATGCTTCTTGTATCTTCTGTGCTTGAAACGCTTCTGCCTTCTGCGTGGAAGTCAACAATACTGAGTTAATGTTGTCAGCAGGGATGCCTAAGGACTGCGTCCTCAGGGAGTTTAGGAAAGC
>PISX010010946.1:0-67831 GCA_004024625.1 Mellivora capensis | reverse complement strand
TGCCCTGAGAGAAAGGATGTTGGTTAAGCAGCGGGGGACTGGGGTTCCCAGACTGCCCTGGCGTTCCAAGCCCAAACTGCCAGAGAAGCATGGTTTGGGGTATTTGGTGAGAAGAAAAGGAAAAAAGATAAAAATAAACAATTTTGCTGAAATACAAGCATTTCCCAATTTCAGTACAAGCTGTGTTGCAAGATGTCAAGATGAATTAATTACCTGGATTAGAGGACGCCATGGGATCTCGTCGGATGTAGATTCAAGGGCCCCCACCATTTGAGGTAAGGATTAAATGAGCGAATCACCACCAAACCTCACCCGAAGTGCTTCCTAAGCGCTGGGTTTTATTATCCTTGCCTTTTGTGCTACTTGGGTATTGCCGCAGAAAACAGACCCAAAGAATGTGTCAAAGAACGCTGGGGGGCTGCGTGCATAAACATTGCTGGGGGGGGCTGGGGCTCCCCTCACGTAGACGCAGGAGATCAAATGTCCCAGGAACATATATTTGTTTTAATTCACTGCTCTAAAACCCAAGATGAGGAGCCTTCCTATTAATCCTGGCTACCGTCCCACCTCCTCGCAGCAGCCAGACCCACACCGTGCAAGGAACCACAAATGTGACTAAGGTGTCTGCCCTTGCCGGCCCGTCCTGTCACCCCTTCTCTCGTTCCCCCATCATCCCCCCGCCTTCCCCGGGGTTGTTCCTTTGCACTTGCTGCCCTTGCTCCCATCAAGGTCACTGCACTCTGCTGGCCCAGGTCAGGGCTTTGTGATCATGCCCCGGATCCCTTGCAGGGGCAGCTGCCCTCACCACAGGTGACTAGTCCCTCCTTAAGAAACACTACCCTTTCTGCACTTGCACAACACCACAGCCTCCCCCAACTGCCTGAAGCTGCTTCTCCTGGGTCAGCCTCCTCTCAAGGCTGATGTGCCCCAGGGTTCGCTCTGCGAGTCTTTTCTCTCCTCTCTGGAAATTGTCGCAGGTGAGTGAATCAGGTCCTGAGACCTTAAATACTATTTCTATGTGGATGATTCTCCACTTCCTCTGTGAGCTCTGCTCAGGCCCCTGGATTCCAAACTCTTGTATACGGCTACTCCCCAGATGGGGGGCTGCTGTACCAGACAAAGAACTCTCCCTTCAGCTATTCCCCCACCCCCTCCTGCCCCCGCCCACCCTCCAAACTGGCTGTTCTCCTGTTTTCCCCATCTTACCCAACGGCCCCATCAGCATCCCAACTGTACAGCCCCGAACCCAAGAGGCACCTCCATTATTCTCTCCCTTCATGTCTGATTCAGTCATCAGCAAGTCAGACGATGTTATCTCAGAAATCTGTCTCAAGTCCTATTCCTCAGCCGTCTCCACTGCGTGACCTACCGTCATCTCCTTAGCTGAGGATAATTAATAGCTTCCTGACTGGTCTCCCTGCTCTGACCCTTGTCCTACTCTTTAAGAAAGGATCTCAGCATCATTTCAGAGAAGTGAGTCGGTAACAGTGTTCCTTTGCTTAAAAATCCTCCAGTGGCCTCGTGCTCCGCTGAGGCTACGATCCAGTCCCTCACTACGGCCTAGGAGGCCCTACACGACGTGAGCCCACAGTGTTCCGCTCACTCCGCCTCGACCCTACCGGCTTCCTCTCATTATTCCCAAACCGCAAGACCCTCCTCGCTCTTGCATCCCCCCTTTGCCTGGAATGCTTCCCACCTCCCCACAGCAGCCTTTTTCTTTTTATTTAGGTTTGAGTCCAAAAGTATCTTTTCTGACCCACAGACCTACAGTAGCCCACCCAGTCTCTCTCTCTTGACCTTGTGCTGTTTCCTTCATAGCGCGCACTACTATTTGGAATTACCTTCTTCACTTACTTATTTGCTTGCGATTGTCTATGTGGCCCATGACAATGTGAGTTCTGTAAAAACAGACATGTTAGCTATCGTGACCACTGCATTTCTCACGCCTGCCACATGAGAGTGCGTACTCACAAATGTCTACAGAATGAGTGAGCTCTCGGTATCATATCTCCAAGTACAATACAGTTTGCAAACTGTCTATGATAACCCATTGGAACTCAATAGCTGATCCAAATAGTCCACCACTAGCGAAGAAAGGACTAGAATCAGGGACAAACTGAAGTGGAGTATATGCCTGGTTGCAAACTACAGTCAAATAAACATCATGTTCAACTGAATGTCCTTTTAGCTCTTTCCAGATGTCTCCAAATCATCAAGAATCATCAAAAGTGGACAGTGGAGTGACCCACATTCTCTTTCTTCTCTTGCCTCCACTAGTTTCCAAGTCTCAGAGGAACCATAATTTCTTTTTTTTTTTTAAAGATTTATTTATTTATTTGAGAGAGAGACAGTGAGAGAGAGCATGAGCGAGGAGAAGGTCAGAGGGAGAAGCAGACTCCCCGTGGAGCTGGGAGCCCAATGCGGGACTCGATCCCGGAACTCCGGGATCATGACCTGAGCCGAAGGCAGTCGTCCAACCAACTGAGCCACCCAGGTGTCCCGGAACCATAATTTCTTGTGACTGATTGGAAAAAGGAATTATCCTTTCCTCACCCAGCTTCTTGCAACTCAAAAATCATGCCCAGATGTATTCAAAACCTGGCCTGAGCGATCAGAAGGCCCTTTCCAGCTCTGGCCAGCTCTGGCCAGCGGGAGTCGTTCCGTGGCCTTCTCCGCTGTGGGATGGAAGTGCTGCTGACGTGTGTACAGAAGAGAGCTCCCTGGGTAGGGTCTGCTCTGAAGCAAACAGTTGGTGGCAGGAATGACCTTTGACTTTACCTCTCTGTTCCCACCTTTTTGTTCCATTCAATAAAGTTCTAAGGGCTCTACGTGGCTTTAAGAAGAGTGCTGAGCTACAAGGTAGTCTAACTGCTGGCTCCGCTGTTGGTGAAATCCTTTAACTTCTCCGAGCCTCCCTTTTTTATTGGTAAGATGAGAAACTTTTAGTAGATGACCTCTAGCTCTAACTGTGCGTGGTGTGGAGATGTTTTGTATTCAGTCAATACCGAATGATTAAACTAATCAGTGTGGCGGGTTATGATTGATGCCGTCTCGCGAGCCTTAAAAAACAAGAGAAGGCAGGGTCAGCGTGGCCCGAGGACAAGAACACATCCTGTGCAGCTTCTAGAAATGGCATGTCCAGGGATCAGTGACTTTCCATGGGCTATTTCATGATTTTAGGTATCATGTATGTGTCAAAGACTCCAAATTTTCATCTCTGGCCCCGTTCTCAATCCTAAGTACCAGATGTCTCATTGGAATTCCTTTTCCCTTGCCTGTCCACTCCAGCTTTTTCATAGCCAAACAATTCTCTCTCTCTCTCTCTCTCTTTTTTTTAAAGATGTCATTTATTTATTTCACACACACACAGAGTACAAGCAGGCGGAGGAGAAGAAGGCTCCTCACGGAGCAGGGATCCTGACACGGGGCTCGATCCCAGAACCCTGGGATCACATTCTGTGCTGAAGGCAGACGCCTGACTGACTGAGCCACCCAGGCGCCCCCAAAACAATTCTTTTAAAACATGAGTCAATCATGTCTGGTCAAAACCCTGCAATGGTTCCTCATTTCACTCAGAGTGAGAGCTAATTAGAGTCCTTACAATGATCTTCGAGTCCTCAGATGGTCTGCTTTTCCCCCGCTCACCCATCACTCCTTTGACCTGATCTGCTCCCCTGTTCCACCCACAATGACCTCATTGGTCGTCTCAAACACACCCCCTCCCGCCTTAGGGCCTTTGCACAGGAAATTTCCTTTGCTCAGAGTACCTATGGCTACCTGTCTCACGTCTTTCAAATGTTACTTTTGCATTGAGGTCTACCCTGGTCTGTCCCACTTCTCTCTACCCTGGAATCCCTGGTCCCCTGTTTGGTTTTTTTCTCCATGCACTAATCTAATATTCTTTGTCATGTAGTTATGTATTATGCTGAATGTTTATTATCTATACCCCTGCCCTGAATATAATCTCAGTGAAGGCAGGGATTGGGGTATATCTTGTGTCCAGTACAAAGAGCCACTCAATAAGTATTTGTTGAGTGAAGTGAAGAATGAGTATCACTATCGGTGAGGAGTATCCCAACACCTGTGCCCCAAGTGCACCCAGTTCCTAGAAAAACTTGTCTAAGGGTCATGGAGTATTACATAATTCCCTCTTGGGTGCTCCCATCCTATCAGGGATCGCTCATGAGAGCCAACATGCTCACTGAACCACAATGGCACATAAAGAGGATTCTTGCTTTCTTTGATTTTAAGACTGTTTTCTCCATCGAACCATGGATTTCAGAAATTGGGAGAAACCCAGTGATCCACAATCACTAATATGCCTACAGTGAAAGGAGTGGCCAAGCTGTTATTCTAATACAAGTTCTAGGTTTCCTTCCTTGACTACTTTCCTAACAACAACTCGAACGGTATAATATTTTTATATCACACCTAAAATTTGTTTCAGGTCATTTCTACATTTCTTTGGGGAAATCATACCTATATTTTCAATACCTTTTCATACAGACTTGTTAGTCTGCCCAAATATCATAGGGCAGGATATTTAATTCCAGCAGCCCTGTCTGGTAATCCAACACAGAGAAAGAAATTGGAACCATCTAAGAGAAAACTTTCATCAAAGGGCAGGGTGTTAGTATTAAATTGTAGTAATTCACTTGGTTCTAGTACTCACCAGTCAATAAGCAACTTCTGAATTACCTCTGTCAATGAAAAGCAACAGTAAGACTTTTGCAAAACAGAGTAATATGGTATGTGCTTAAACCCGTGATAATCACAGGCACTGTGGATACTCTTAGGAAGACGGCTGATTTTCTTGGCAGTTGACTTTCAGGGAGCTTAAACCAAGCAACCCCCCAAATCCTTGTCACTTGCATCATCACGTACAGAATACAAACAACGGAGAACATGGCACTGGATAGCATCTCTACCAAGTGGACATTTCACTGGCATAACTGTATGTAAGACCTAAAACTTAAGTTTCTTAAAACATTTAGGACGAAGTGGGCCAAAAGTTCCTAAAGAAGTGGCTATTGGGTTTTATCTTATTTAGAGAAAAAACCCACAGTTTTGGACGGTCTGACTCAGTCCCCAGGGTTTGAGACTGTTTCTTAAGTTTTAAATGAACCCTAGGATCTTACCCCTACAGGCCACACTCCAGAGGCTCCCGGATTTACCTCCTTGGACTAGTCAGGGTGTTGGGAGAAAGTCCGAGAAAAATGTTAGAGAAAAAGCCCTTACTAGCTCTCTAACCGTGGTGTGAACCTAACATGTAACATAACGTGGGCGAACGTAGCCAGGACCTGTCTATAGAATTCTGCGAAACACCATCCTAGACTCACCAGCATGGCAATTACTAATTATTTGAGCTTTCCGGGCAGACCTCCAATAGTTTGAATCAAAATCCCAAAGTTCTCCAAACACTGTCTATGAGCACAAGTTCAAGGACAATGAGAGAATGCTCCTGCTGATGACCCATCAGCACTGTGTCTTTAGAAAAACAGTATCCACCAATGATGTGAGCTAACATTCAACCTCAGGAAACAAGAGTCAAGAGTGCCTTTATCCTGAAGAAACATAGAGTAAAGAGCAGGGGCTTTGGGGCAGACCAACCAAATTTCAAATCCCAGATCTGCCACATTCATACTAAGTGATCTTGTCAAGATGTCTCACCTCTGAGCCTCAATTCCTTCATCTGTAAAGAGACAAGAGCGCCCCTTTCTCAGTGGGTGACCAGAGATGACGCAGATAAAATGCCAGCATTGCCGCACAGCGGCAGTGACTTTGGGTAATTCTACGCATACTAAACTAAGATTATGTTTATTTGCAGCAATTTCTCAACTACAAATCTCGTCATCTGACATTTTTATTATTCAGGCATCCTTGGAGATGGTCAGCAGCATTTGAGATAGACAGTAGGGATGTATATTTAAAAATGAATAGCTTAAGGAAGTTTTAAGTCACTTTTTTAGCAGAAACGCCTCAGTGGGCAGCATGGGTGAAGCCCCAGCTCTCTTACTTAAATACCAACAATTTATGTGCAGGCAACTAGATTCCTTTTAACATAGCAGGCGATCCTCTCCTAATTCCCTAAAGATAAAGGGCAAATTTAAAATCTTCTCCATCTGGCGATGTAGAATCTCACCATCATTTTATACCGCTAGAAGCACTGTTAGCTCCGAGGGCACAATTTCTAGCCGCGCCAATTACACGAGTCAGGGCCTGCCCGGACTAAAGGGCCCTATGCACTGCCTAGTCACAGCCCTTTTGTGCTTCAGTCTGAAATCTGTAGGATGCCATTCCTACCCTCACACCAGGAAGAGTGGACACCTGCCGACTTGAGCACCCCAGGTACACTCTGCGCCTTCCCTCCTTTCTCCAGGGAAAAACCGAAAGAAAGATCAAGGGACTTTTCTACACGTAAAGCAAGCTGAGTGACATCCCGACTCAATGGAGCCTTTGACAAAAGTCCACTGCACACCTCTGATAGACAGGCACTGTGCTGTGCTAGGGGTGCGCTGCTGGACAAAAGGAACAGCGCCCTGCTCCCCAGTTGCTTGGAATCTAAAGGGAAGGCAAATACGTTTACAATAGGATGTAGTTGGCTAGAGGGGTAAACAAAGACATGAACTTATGAGAACACTCTCCAGGCTCCTAAAGGTATAAAAAGTATAAATCATATGCTAGGACTCCTGTTAACTCAGAAAAGTATTAAAATCTATCACAGACCACCTCAAAACATTTTGCAAACACGGCAGGCCTCATCTGGCTTTAATTCAGTCTTTCCGATGTTCAATATCATCATTAAATCCAAATAGGAACGGAGGCTGCTCCAGAACTTGCAACAGGTGCACTTACCCGGTACTAGTTCGAAGGTGCTCGGAACACACAGACTGATTTCAAACATCTCATTCTAAGTTCTGTCTGGCTTCTTCCAGCGCGGCCTAACTCAGAGCACCCAAGAACCACGCTGCACAAAAACGTGACAGCGGAGGAGCGGAGCACGCGGGGTTTGGGCTGGGAAGGGAGGCTGCTAAGGGCCGCCCCGCCCCTCGCCCCGCCCCGCCGCCCCTCGCCCCGCCCCGCCCCGCCTCTCGCCTCGCCCCGCACCCGCTCTCGGAAACCTGCAGAAGGAAACGGCGCGGCCTTCTGAAATGTCAGGCTGGGGCAAATGTCGCTCATGCTTCATCTCCTGGGAAACTCAGAAACTTCCCGAGAATGGAGTTCCGGCGGCCAGGCCGGCAGCTGGGGGACCCCGGAGCCCTAACAGACTGTCTTTCGCACACAAGTGCTGCAGTGTCCGAGCCGTGCGCCCCGAAGCCGGCGCAAAACCCCTACCGGCAAGCCCGGAGCGGGGATCCCAGACGGGTGGCCCCGCCGAGCGCAGCGCGGGGCAGAAGGGCCACAGGCTGCCACGTCCGCGTGCAGACCATGCCTGCCATCGCTTTTCACGCTGGCATTTTAATGAGAAATAAAGGGGGAAATGTGAAGGCTTTACGATCATTTTATTTATGTACTAAAAATAACCCTTTAAGAATGTCCACTTTTTCCTAACGTAAATGGATCTTTCAAAAAAAAAAAAAAAAACACTTGGCGAGAAACATTGAGATGACCTAAATTTAAAATGCATGTGCATCATTGCAGATTAACGTGCTGGGGATTAGAAGCAACAAAACCAAATACACGGTTCGGAATTGAACTTACACTCTCTCCACTAAATGCTTGAGACAGAAAATGCAGAATCCCCAGTTATGGTCCATCCCAAATGCACAGGGAAATTATTTGCTCCTTTCCCCACCCGCCCCCGACCCCCAGAGGTCTCTTATTTCAGATTCCAAGAGTGTTCTTTTAGTCCCACACTCAGCTCACAATGCTGAGAAACACTTCGGTGTTTCAAGCAAATCTGGAGCTAAATAGGAAAGAGGCAGAAAAAGATGTTGGAGCGTAATAATCACCAAGAAAGATTTTGTCAATTACAGAGAAAAAAGGACTTTAAAAAAGATTCAATTGAATAATAATTTTTTAAAATTCTTATCATTATCACCTTTCTTACAAGAAATATTTTCTTACAAGAAATATAAAGTGTTCTTACTGACTTCTTGAAAGGTCCAAGCCATCCTTCAGGCCACATAGTAAATAAAGGGTTCTCAGTGAGAGCCCAGTGCTTTCCCTGTGTCCTCTGGCAATTAGCTTTCTAGCTAGGAGTCAAGTTTTATAAACTGCTAAGTGACCAGGCAGACAGACTGGCTCGGCAAGGTAATGTTTTCAGTTTGACTCATGCTTATGGTCTTTGACCTTAACAGTCATTTGTGGTCCAAGTGCCATTAGACATTCTGAAAGGTGGTGTCCTGAGTGATAAGCTTGGATGGTCGAACTTAAGGTGACTTCTTGCCTTGCTGTCCGTGGGCTTGGGACAGCAGGAGATTCATTTTGTAGAGGGGAAGGAGGAAAGGAGGGAAGGGAGGGAGGGAGGCAGGAAGAAAAGGAGGGAGGAAGGAAGGAAGAGAAAACAAAGGGGAAAGGAAAGAAAAAAAATCAAAATGCATTTCCTGAAGACGAAATATCCCCAACTTAAAAGAAGAGTCATAAAAGAAGTCAAAAGCATAAAATATGTCTTTTAAGGAGCTCCTTTTCCTAAAATAAACAAATAGATCACTAGAAGATTAAACAGAGGTGAGCTGTAAATCAAAATCTCCTGTCTAATGCATTCCTAGGGTTTCTTCCTGAGAGCAGATGCCAGAGAGAAATGGGCGTTCAGGAACCCAGACAACTCCGAGGTCAGAAGAAAGCCAACTCAAGTCATTTTCATTAGAGAGATAAGATCACCTAGCCCTCTTCAGTAGCTTTCATAGCTAATATCCCTCCGTCTAATTCTCAAAACTATAAACTAAGAAGGAAAAAACCCTCTGCTTTTAGCCATCACCACCCACAATTTAAGCAAAGACAGCCTGGGGAACAATAAAAATATTCATGGCCATCGGTAAGATTTACCATCACATCCATTATTCCTTGCCAACAGACATCGCTCCCCACGGCCTCCCTGCCTCAACCAAGGGAAAAATATGCCTTTCAGATCCCACTTTTTGTTTCTTTTCAAACCAAACTCCATGGAATATAATCTCTATTTGCTTTAAGAGGGTTCTAGAAAGTAAAGGAAGCTTTATCTCCCTGTGGGAAATAGAATTCGCTGAAAACCTAATGGGAACTTCAGTAGGAATACTATGGTGAATTAGTTAAATATTTACAACATAAGAACCAGTTCATTTGAAAACAAACCTACAAGTGCCTGGCTTCGTTCCCTGTCTCGGGAATCAAGAATGTTCCCTTGCTGAGAGCTGCCATTTTATTGACATGGAGTAAGAACCAACTCCAGGAAGAGAGCAGGAGTGAGCGCAGGACCTACAGCTCTGCAAGCCTGTGTTGTGCCGGATGAGTTCCTCCGCTGCAGCTAGCCTCTAAGGGACACACAGGGCAGAAATGTCTGGAGGGCGGGGGCACAATGTTAACGTTAAGCACAGGAAGCTCCTATCAAACCTCGTCAGTCGACTTAGCCAATTGCTAAAACTGAATAAGACAGAAAGAACGGAAGAAAATCCAAATTACATCAGAGTAAAACAACAAAAAACAAAAAAACCCCAAAAACTGGACCTATATTTTCTATGCAACTGAGATCAGCATCTCATCTAAGGAGAAGGAAAGGATGGGGAAGAGAAAATAAAGCTTTGCTCAAACCACTGTATAAATGAAAAACCTCCAAGGGTCAACATCCGGAGTTTGCTTTGGTACAAACCCGGTGGCTTGGGGATTCTGAAAGCATATAAACTGATTCTTATGAGAAATCCTTCTTCATATTGTGTGTTTTGTCTTCTTCAGTGTTAGGGCAACTCAGCTTGTCTGGAGTGACCTTTCAGGAGCGGCAGTAACGTCCTTAGACAACTTCACCCGTAACGGGCCCATCACCCAAGCCCGCCCTGGCACTTGGCCCCTTCCAGGGGCCAGGGTTGGCCAACTGGGAGACTCTCAGCAGCGCTGAGACTCTGCCCTTGACTGATAGAGCTTTCTTTTGGGTTTTGTTGTTGTTGTTTTTTAAAGATTTTATTTATTTATTTGGTAGGCAGAGAGACAGGCGGGGGCGGGGGGGCGGGGGGAGGGAAGCAGGCTCCCCGCTGAGCAGAGAGCCCCATGCAGGGCTCCATCCCAGGACCCTGGGATCATGACCTGAGCCGAAGGCAGAGGCTTTAACCCACTGAGCCACCCAGGTGCCCCTTTCTTTTCGTTTTTGAAAAATATTTGGCAATAAGAGGCTCTTAGAGGTGGACATAGAAAAAAAAAGGAGGAATCCACTAATCCCACTGAATCCCACTGACATCAGGCTCATTTTCCAAACTTTTTCAATCTCAGGGGGCTGCTTTCCTCTAGATCGCCTCATGCTGCCCATGAGGGGCTGCTCTCTGGGGGAACTGACTTATGTGGCCAGGGGGCCCACCCAGGGATAGCACCCCTTCATTCTTTTATCTGCTTCTGGGATCGAAGTAAATGTTGAATGATTTTAAAGATTCAGTAAGGAATTGGGCGACTCCTCCAGGCTACCATGAAGGCGACCTGCACCCGCCTCCTGCCACTGTTTCTGCAGCCAGACATCTCCAAAGTGTCCCTGCCCTTTCCAGAACAGTGTGTCCTTATCATTCCTCCTTATGTCCCTTTTGCTCTAACTTTTTTCTTGCTCTAAGTACCAACTACAAGACTCTTCTCTCTGCTGCTTCTGCTTTCTTCCTCAGGGATCTCATTTTTTTTTTTTTTTTAGATTTTATTTATTTATTTGAGGAGAGAGAGAGAGAACAAGAGAGAGCCCAAGCCCAGGGTTGGGAGTAGGGAGAAGGAGAAGCAGACTTCCTACTGAGCAGGAGCCTGATGTGGGACTCAATCCCAGCACCCTGGGATCATGACCTGAGCTGAAGGCAGAAGCTTAACCGCCTGAGCCACCCAGGCGCCTGGGATCTCATCTTTAACGGTCCCCTCTATGGAGATGATTCCCAAATTATAGTGTTGCTTCAGGTGCTTTCTCCAGCTCTGTTGTTTATTTCTAACTGGCCATTGGACACCTTCATGAGCAGAGCCAGAGACCATCCAAGATCAAAAGCATCATCTTTTCATCTTCGTGTTCATGACTACTTGCTGTGCTTTCTGATATCTTGTTCCTAAATTCAGCTCGGATTATACTAATATGAAGACAAATTTGAGGATTCCATCATATAATAAATATGTGTACAAATAAATACACTACATGCAAAATAAACTGCATATCCAAACATATATGTGTTGATTAGTTTCAAATTGTCATTCTGACAGTTCATATTTTAATGTTAAAAAATTAGCTTTCGGGGCACCTGGGTGGCTCAGTGGATTAAAGCCTCTGCTTTCAGCTCAAGTCATGATCCCAGAGTCCTGGGATCGAGCCTCTGCTCTGTGGGGAGCCTGCTTCCTCCTCTCTCTGCCTGCCTCTCTGCCTACTTGTGATCTTTGTCTGTCGAATAAATAAATAAAATCTTTTAAAAAAAATTAGCTTTCTACAAGACTATCCAGGTATCTTAGATTTAGCTCTCATACTTGAGCTAAGATTCTATATGTTAATTCTTGGTCAAAAAGGTAAAATTAGTGTGGACCAATTCCTGTAACTCATAATATACCGTCAAGCTGAAACTACATCCTAGAGAATTAAATACTTTGATGATTAACAAGCAAAATACCCTTAAATGGCTAAATTACATTTCTGTCATGCAATGAAATAATCACACATGTTAGCTCAGGTCTATAAGGCTGAAGTCTCAAATATCCAGCTGTGGTCAAAGGTGAATTCTTGTTACCAAAAACTTCCTTTAACTCTGTCATCAGATATATCATCATTTTGGGACGCCTGGGTGGCTCAGTCGGTTAGGAGTCCGCCTTCAGCTCAGGTCATGATCTTGGGGTCATGGGATCGAGTCCCGCATCGGGCTCCCTGCTCAGCGGGGAGCCTGCTTCTCCCATGCTCTCTGCTGCTTGCTTGCTCTGTCAACTAATAAATAAAAATAAATAAATAAAAATCTTTTAAAAATATCGTTCTGACATAGAGTCTCTATAACATCGGACGGGAAAACAGTCAGTTAAGATAAATAGCTTTCAAACGCCAACATGGGCTATTGTTTGAACTAAATAAATTCTTTGGGAAAAAAGTAGAATTTAGTCCATCAGGTCAGCTCCATGAATACAGCGCATCATTCTGTTTCCTGACAGTGGCAGCAGCCACAGCTGGCGGTGTTACTCTCCTACTATGTGCCATTCTCAGCTCCAGATGTATTATTGCCCTCAGTCTTCTTACCTGTCCCCGCAAACCCTTTGAGGCAGGTACTACCGTTAACTCCATTTCACAGACAATGAAACTGAGGCACTGAAAAGTCAAGTGATTTGCTCACAGTCTAGTCTAAGAGCTAGGACCTGACCACAGGCACACTCTGGCTCTGGGGTCAGTGCTTTTGACCACCAATTGTATTTATTTTGGATAAAACACAAACCACTCTGATTCAGCTTTCAAGTGTGAATTAAGCCAATTTTTTTTTTTAAAGATTTTTATTTATTTACTTGAGAGAGAGAATGAGAAAGAGAGAGAGCATGAGAAGAGGGAGGGTCAGGGGGAGAAGCAGACACCCCACCAAGCAGGGAGCCTGATGCGGGAATCGATCCCAGGACTGCAGGATCATGACCTGACCTAAAGGCAGTCGCTTAACCAACTGAGCCACCCAGGTGCCCTATTTTTTAATTTTCTTAATTAGGCTCCACGCCCAGCATGGAGCCCAACGCGGGGCTCAAACTCACAACCCTGAGATCAAGACAAGCTGAGATCAAGAGTTGGATGCCTAACCAACAGAGCCACCCAGGCACCTCTAAGTTGATTTTTAAATACACATTAGCTTAACTTTGACTTCTGGGACTTCTTCCCATTTCATATTGCTTATATAACTTGCTTACCCTCACTATCAGCTGTATGTTAATTTCTGCATTAGGGAAACTCAAATGGTAGGCACGGGAGCTAGAATATTGTTTTTAAAACTGGATTTATGGGACGCCTGGGTGGCTCAGTTGGTTAAGTGGCTGCCTTCGGCTCAGGTCATGATCCCGGCGTCCTGGGATCGAGTCCCACATCGGGCTCCTTGCTCAGCAGGGAGCCTGCTTCTCCCTCTGCCTCTGCCTGCCACTCTGTCTGCCTGTGCTCACTCGTTCTCTCTCCCTCTCTCTCTGACAAATAAATAAATTTTTTTTAAAAAGACCAAAGTTTAAAAACAAAACAAAACTGGATTTATGACCCAGGAATCAGGAAATACAAGAGGGTTAATCCTTTCAGAATTCCAAACCAGATTATCAGAATCATAGTGTCTCCAGGCTAGCTAAGAATGGGCCCTTCATCTTACCTGGGCCCCACAGGACACCTGAATGTCTTTTAGAATATCCACCACCAGACCACTGTTCAATCCTGGCCTGAGGCTTCGTTTATTTTCTAGTTGTTGTTTTGTTTTGTTTTTTAAGATTTTATTTATTTATTTTTTGACACAGAGAGATATAGCAAGAGAGGAAACACAAGCAGGGAGAGCGGGAGAGGGAGAAGCAGGCTTCCCACTGAGCAGGGAGCCTGATTCGCGGCTTGATCCCAGGACCCTGGGATCATGAACTGAGCCAAAGGCAGACACTTAACTGACTGAGCCACCCAGGTGCCAGCCTCTTCTATTTTCAAACAGCTCTCATTGCTAGAATATTCTTCCTCATATCAAACCTGACTTCTTCCTCCCTTTAGCTTCAGCCTATTGGTCCTAATCCTAATTCTGCCCTCTGGAGCCTAGTCCTGCTTCCACATCTTTGACATATTGAAAGGAAGACACAACCCACCCGAGTCTTCTCTACCCTAAAACCACACGCCTAGGTCTGACGACCACGAAGCTGGAGATCAGTGTGGGGGCCACACAGCGAAGCCTTTCTCTACCTCACTTGATGCACACTCGCACTGGACACATGGATTTGAAACTGAGGGACCAGACTGTTCTTGACCCTATCACCCATTCAAAACTCCAAATGCCGCCTAATTCGGAAATGCCTCCACATTCCACTGGGACAAGAATTGTCGGAAGGAGAAGCACTTTCTGTCTTCCAGGACTTGGCCCTTGGCACCTTCCCTCGCTGAGTGTGATGCACAGCATAGGCCCCTCTCCCATCACTGCTTCACACGCCTCCATCCATGAGTTCGTGCTCAGTCACCTCTAAACCTTGGACCCGTAAAACAGCCGCGAAGCCGCAGGATGACGATTTCTTTTCGACTTCAAACAGGATTTGTAAACACGGTGATGAGTGAGGAGAGGCGCCAGAGCTGCATTCCTTCCACGGGTCCTCGTAACTGAAAACACGCTGCGTTGTAGCATCAGTTGTCTTAAATCATTGGTTTCCAGGCAGGACGGCATGTCCCCAGCACTCCTGTCAGGCACCTTGGCCGTCTGACCCTCTAAGGGCATGTGGCACTCGAAATTACAGGGAACTCATCAATCACTGTGTCCCACAAGACAAAAAAGCCCTGATTTCTAATCTGCAAGCTACGCTCTTGGTGGAAGGTGGCACTTGTGCAGACTAAGTAATGGGATTTTTTCAAGAAAGGACACAGAATATGAAGTTTTTCACACCAAAATTTTTCAAATGTGCTTGACCTTTCCGTGACTCTGTGTTCCTGCTCTTTTCTTGCTCATTTTGTGGACTCACTCTCCACACTCACAGTCTCAGCCAGCTTCCTCCTTTGCACCCTGATAAGGTCAAGTGATTTCAGAGGGCAACCAGGCACTTCTCTGGTGGGTGATGCAGAGCTTAATTCAATCTTTTCTGGAGAAGGAGGAGGGATTGGGAAAGGCCAACTACAGAGAACCATCTGGATCCACTCACAGTCCCACTCCATAATGCCCTTACTCGGAAATCAACCGATGCATGAGCTCCCCAAACCCGGGACGGGCATCTCCAAGCAGAAATTGGCTCACAGGTTTGTTTCAGTTAGCCTGTACTGTGTTAGTCCACACAGCGCTTTTGGTCTGAACATTCAATTATTTGGGATGATTCACATAAAAATCCATATTTCTGGCAGCCCGGGGACTGCATTCCTTCGTAATAACAATCCTGGAGCTGAGCATCTGCTGACCCCTTTAAAGGGCGCATGAGTCTCCCAGTTTGCCCCAGTCCTCTCCAGTCCCCGTTGTGTTCTTGGATAAAAGGGCTATTTATTTACATTTTGTACCTTGCCCACTTCACTCACTTGGATTTCTTGTCTGTAGCCATCTAAGTTTGCCAGTCTGGTAGATATCCTGTAAAAGACTATCAAATCAGTTTTCCTATCTGTAAAATACAGGGCTTGGTCTTCCAGCTCCATGATTATATGATTTAGCAGCTTACTGAGCAAAAGTGATATTGTGCTGTTCTTGGCCCCATTTCCTCTGCAGTGAAGAGGAGGACACAGCAAGGCCGTGACAGAGTGACCGGCTACTGCTCTAGCCCTCTCTCAGTTATGCCCTTGGTGTGCTTGAACCTAGAAATGTGGCATCAACAGAGAAGCCAAATGGAAGTCAAAGATGAATTTCAGGTTTGAATGGGTGACGTCATCAAAGTCCTATCTGATTTTTCTAACTTCTATGCCAACCCACCCATCCGTAGTATGTTCCCAGGACTACCTGGGAGTTCTTTATCAAAGCAAAGGAAGGAAAGGCTAATGAAACAGATGAGACATTTCTCCTGTAACATTGCTACATGGCCCCTTGCAAAATAACAACTCTGCTAAAATACTAGTAGAGGGTGGTAAGTGCTCTGTGTGTGCTACGCACATACATTTGTAAAATTAGACAGCATAAAATTACGCCTTTGCCTTGCCAAAGAGCAGGGTCGGAGGTTACTCAGAGAGTTCAGGACTCAGAGACTCAACCTTCTTACAAATGCATGCAAATAAGGAAAAGGCTGACCTGGCAGGTACGGGGCTCCTCGACCTGGAAACTATGCAAAGGGAGGCTGGATGAGCCTCTGAGCTAGACATCATAGAGGAATTTCCCGCAATGGACACAGCGGTGGGACGGGGGCCATGGAAGTATGGGGAGAACATTGGACTACCTCTCCTGTAACAGCCCCTCCAACTTCATATGCTGGAAATTCTCCCTTCCCCTTGTTTTTGTTTTTTCAACAACTTAGAAGTCCAGTGATCTAGTGTTTACGAGAGGCTAGGATGATGGCTACTATATGGATTAGGCTCTATCTTGGTTATTCAATAATGTTTGTCTTAAGAAGAACCTAAATTTATGACTTTATATTTTATGGAGTATTTGTGACATGTGACTAAATGTTGCCTGAAATGAATATCATTATCAAACTAAATTATTTTTCAGTATAGAAAATTCAATAATAATAGTAACTAGTATAAAATATGAGGACCACTGAAGTTCTGGCAGAAAGAAAACATTTTTAAGCCTGACTAAAATCTCTCTTTTTTTTTTTAAGATTTTATTTACTTATTTGACAGAAATCACAAATAGGCAGAGAGGCAGGCAGAGAGAGGAGGAAGCAGGCTCCCTGCGGAGCAGAGAGCCCGATGCAGGGCTCGATCCCAAGACCCTGGGATCATGACCTGAGCCAAAGGCAGAGGCTTTAACCCACTGAGCCACCCAGGTGCCCCCTGACTAAAATCTCTTTAGAGGCTACTTAGTATCTCCCAAGTCGTGCCCTGGGATTTATTAGCAATTATGCAGGAAAATTAAAATTCACTGGCTAACAGACCATTAGGTTTCCAGGTTGTCTCCACAAAGTTTTCAGTATTCTTATATCATGAGCACTGCTTCCACTCCTGTTTTTCTTGTTTGGTTCAACAAACTAGTTCCACGCCTAATATTATTGTCAATCAGCCAGAGATTTCACTAGAAATCCTGCCTTAGGAGACCCAAGAGGTATGAGTGGCTGCATAGCTTAACATTTTTCTGCTTGTGTCTGATAAAATATTCGTGGACATTGCCATATCTGGAAGAAAAGAATACCTCCAAAACAAAATGCAAAATTTCCCCAGAGAGGTTTAGAGCAAAGTTAAAGAGACATGAGGGGTTTATGACAATGCGGGCAGGAGGGTGGGGAAGGCGAGATGTGGAGCAAAAAGAAATGTATCTGAGCCAGTTTCTCTTCCAAGAATATTCCAAGAAGGAAAGTGTATCTTTTTCAACATGTGACTGACTCAGCCTGTATATTGCACAAACCTACTTCCACAGCAAGTAATCCAGACACTGGACGAAGACGGCCGTGCTCCCTTCAGGGGATCACTGAGACGCTCCAGAAGTTGGAACCAGCAGAGGATGTACCTCCGGAGAAGTCGTCCCTCATCAGGTTGAGCTAGAGGCTGGGCATGTTCCCTCTATCTGGTGTAGGGTTCCTGGTGTGCTGTGCACACTAAGTGAGTATTAGAGAACCTCCCCCACCCACATAATGGGAGCCCTAGGGCACCATGACCTTAAGAAGCTCTGACCAATGGACAGCAAATACAAAAACTGTAAGGAGGTTGCCCTAAGGTACAACCCGAAGGTTTACTAGGTAAAAGCTGGGAGCCTCCATTCTTTGAGAGTGGTACCCAGAATACTTCTCCAGGAACAGTACCGTATCAGCTCACCGCTTCCTTTTTGCCTAAATTGGCTCACAAGAGGAGCGCCCCACCCCCACCTTCACTTCTGCCATCACTCTTTTAAAAAAAAAAAAAACCAACCAGCTTTCCCGATAAGAAATAACCAAAACAAGATCGTTTGAATTCCATGGAAACCAATTCATCACGTAGTGTTTGTTACAAAAAGGGGAAAAAAAGGAAAGAAGGAAAAAGAAAAAAAGCCTTACCACCCTCCAAGTTAAATAACCAAGATAGGAACGCAGACTTTGAGAGACCCAGATGGGACAGGGGGTCAGCTGGAACTTGAGAACCGAGGCCAGGAGTGACGAAGAACATCACCTTGGAGATGGCTAGTGGCGGTGGGAGCACAGCAACGTGAGTGTGCGTAATGCCACGAACTGTCCACTTAAAAATGGTTAAAAATTATTATGTACATGTCGTAGCCTGTCTGAACTGCTGTAACAAAAATAGGCTGGGTGGCTTAGAAACAAGAGAAAATTACTTCTCACAGTTCTGGAGCCTGGGAAGTTCAAGATCAAGGCGCCAGCAGATTGTGCCTGGGGAGAACCTGCTTTCTGGTTCCTAGAGAACTGTCTTTTTGCTATAACCTCACACAGCAGAAGGTTCCAGAGAGCTCTCTGGGGTCTCTTTTGTAAGAGCACTAATCCCATTATGAGAGCTCTAGCCTATGACCTAACCACCCCCTAAAAACCCCCACCTCCAAATACCCCCATCCTATGAAGGTGGGGGGCACATAAGCTGTCTAGGGCAGTGTACTTTTCTGCAGGTTTTTTAAATAAGCAGCACTTCCAGCAGGTCCTCCCATCCCACCCACTATGGAATACAAGCAGGTTAAGATGGTTAAACCGCTGAATGTCTTCTCTGAATGAGGACCAGTGAACCCAGGGGGAGGAAGCCGCTCACATCACCAATTCCCGGAATCCCAGCCCCACTGCAGCGGGGTCTGCAGACAGTCCCTCCATTGGTGAGAGGCTGCATGCTGAGAAAGGGAGAGAATCCAGACTTAGCTCGGAGAGGAGTAACACCAGGATCCCCCCGCAGGGACACCAATTTCACTTTATAATAAAACCCCAGATTACAGATGAAAACACGGAAAAGTTAGGGATGGGTTCACAGAGGGCACCTCACTGGAAAAAACACACATGCAGGAGCGCCTGGGGGGCTCAGTGGGTTAAAGCCTCTGCCTTCGGCTCAGGTCATGGTCCCAGGGTCCTGGGATCGAGCCCCGCATCGGGCTCTCTGCTCAGCGGGGAGCCTGCTTCCTCCTCTCTCTCTGCCTGCCTCTCTGCCTACTTGTGATCTCTGTCTGTCAAATAAATAAAGTCTTAAAACACACACACACACACACACACACACACACACACGCAAACCAAACAAGAATCACCACAAGTGTGTATCGAGATATGCAGCCATTCGAAAATACATGAAAGGGACGGCATAAAATAAAGGACTATAGTTACATCTGCCAACGAGGAGGCTGAACCTCCAAATTTCATATTAATAGAGATAACACTAACCACTCGGCTTTCTCTTTTTTCTTTCGTCCTTTTAATTTTTTTTCATCAATTTTCTCATTCTCAAAGCAAAAGTATGCTCAGAACCAGTTCTCTTTCTCAGAAAGTCAAAATTACCAAAACTTTTAATAGCTGTGGTCTTGCTAAACAAGTAGAACCTTTCCACAAATGCTATAACTTTGCTCAGACTTTGATGGCACATCACTCACTGAGAGCAGGAAAGTAAACATTTTCTGAAATGAGGGTGGTTTTCTTTGGCTGGAAACACCATATGGTGGTTACTAAATGTCCTCGTTTTTTAAAAAAAAAAAAAAAAGACCGGCACTGGCTTGTTTGCGTTGCTGGGACCGATGATGGTCAAGTGCAGCACTGAGATTACATCCTCGTTGCCCTTTGTAAAGGAAAACAACGCGCCACCAATGTTTCTTGCAGAAACGCTTCTCCTCTGCTTGTCTGGGGGACTCTTCAAAGCCCTTTGCCCTTTGCCCTCCAAAAGATAAATACAAATAAAGCAAAATGTGCACCAGGTGGCAAGAACTGCCTGAAACAAGTCTGGTCATCTAGACTCAAGGCAGTAAGTAATAAAATGTTTACAGTTCAGGAGTATCTACTGAAAAAGTAAATTAATATTGTCTCTGCTGTTAACTTCCGTCAGAATCTCAAATGGTGTGAGTATATAATAACTCTACCCTGTCCACTTGGAATGTTCTAGACGGGCACAGAGATACTGCTAACGCTGCTCTTGACCTCTGTTCTGATGCTGAGGGAGGCATCTGAAAGGAAAGAAAAAGTTTACGACATTATTTGGCTTTTCACATAGTCAAAAAACATAGGGCAGTGATGCTGAAGACAATAATGGTCAGAATGTTCTATGTGGTCTAAAAATGTTCTATGTGGACACTGATGTCCTGAGAGCCTGGAAAGAATGATTACTCAGCTTCACAAGGCTGAATGTATCCTCTAGAAATTAATGACCGCCCTTCTCCATTCAGCTGTCAGGAAATTAGAAACATAGACAAGCTTTCCAAACTGTAAAGTGGTTAGGGAAGAGGAATTCTTGATAACTGTATATCCCAAATTCACTCAGCAGGATTTTTCAAATACAACTCACTAATTTCTTTCTTTCTTTCCTTTTTTAAAGATTTCATTTATTTGAGAGAGAGAGCACACATGCGTGTAAGTGGGGGGAAGAGGCAGAGGGAGAGAGAGAGAAGTAGACTCCCTGCTGGGTGCAGAGCCCCATGCGGGGATCCATCCCAGGACCCTGAGATCCTGACCTGAGCAAAGTCAGACGCTTAACCGACTGAGCCACCCAGGTGCCCCACACCTCATTAATTTTCAAAAATTAGAATATCAAGTACTCTTTAAATCAAACTATATTGAACATCATTGCTATTTAATGATGCACCTACAATAATGATATTTTTATTATAGAAGCCACCATTCATTAAATGCTTGTTGTATATCAGGGGTTCTCAGACTTGAGCAAGTATTGGAACTACCCAGAGTGTTTGTTAAAACTCAGACTACCGAGCTCCACTCTTGAATCTTTTAACTGTGGTAAAATACACATGAGATTTTTTCCCCTTCCACCATTTTTAGCTGTGCAGTTCAGTAACGTTAAGTGTCTTCACAGCGTTGTGTGACCAATATTATTCCCTGTGTGTACTTCCTATCTCCCACTTCTCCACTGTCTCCATAAGGTAGCCCACTCTAGGTATCTCCTGTAAGCGGAAACATGGACTTTGTCTTCTTGTGACCGGCTTATTTCACTCAGCATAATGTCCTCAAGGTTTATCCACGCTGTAACATGTGTCAGAATTTCCTTCCTTTTTAAGACCGACTATTTCATCATCTGGCAAGACCACATGTTGTTCATCCGTCTGTCCATGGATGGACCTTGAGTTACTTCCATCTCTCGGCTGTTAGGAACATGCCGCTATGAAAGGTGTGTACAGCCGCCTCTCGGACACGCTGTTTTCAGTGACCCGGCGTCTCTACCCAGAAGGAAAATAGCTGGATCATATAGTAATCCTAGGCTTAATTTTCGGAGAAACCATTACACTGTTTCCCACAGCGTGCAAAGGTTCCAATTTCTCCACATCCTCTCCAAGACCGATTTTTTTCCCATTAGCCATCTGGTGGGTAGGCGGTAGTATTTTATTATAGTTTTGATTTTCATTTCCCTGGTTATTACTGATGTCGAGCATCTTCTCATGTGCCTATTGGACATCTGTGTATCATCTTGCGAGAAACGTCTTTTCAAGTTCTTTGCCCTTTCTATAATCAGGTTGCTTATCATAGAGTTCCGTATGTTTTAGATGAAACCCTTATCAGATACATGACTCGCAAATACATTCTCCCACCCCTGAGTGTTTTTTTTTTAATCTTGGGGCCTGAGAATTTGCATTTCTTGGTGACCCCAATGGCCCAGAGACCCACTTTGAGAAATTGTTCCACAAGGCCGAAATGTGAAGCACTTTACAATATTAGCTCAGCTAAGTCTCACATTACCATCCTTGTTTTACGGAACAGGAAATGATTACTCAAAGAGGTAAAACTTGCTCAAGGTTCTTCCAGAAAGAAATGGTAAAGCAGGGGCTGGCTTCTACCCCATTCGGAGCCGGCACCACGCTACCCCACCTCCGCCAAGGAAAGGACCACAGAGAATGGCCTCAAACGAAGAGGTCAATGGACTTGAGACAACAGTAAATGGTCTGCAAGCTCTGTCTCTCTTTAAATCAGCCCTAGCATTTCTGGCCTCCTTTCCTTGGATGTTACGTTCTGGCTCTATTACGATGGATCAAGAAAGCAGGGGAATCTGCGTTGAGTCAGCGGGAAGACGGTGGTGGTGGGAGGCACGGATGGGACACTTTGCCGAAGAACTGTAGACCGGACTGACCCGATGAATGAACCCGCTCAAGAGCTCCATGCCTAGCTTTGGTAGACCAGGCCAGCGCTGTCCTTCCCCCCAACGCTGTCTGGGTGTAGACGGTCCCCGGATAGCAGGACCCAGTCAGGAGCGCAGCTGGCCAGCCTAGAGGGGCCTTTCTTTGTGCGCATTGTGAAGGGCACTTCTCAAGACCTTCGCAGCCGGCCCCACAGGGCCTGGCCAGGCCAGGGAGGGTGGGGGGATGGCAATGCCCGTGTGCTTTATAACTGGGCACTGCCCAGTGAGCAGCTACAGTGAGGCTGACTAGGGGAGTCAAGGCCACCATCGGCGTACTCTAACAACGCTGATAAAGGTCCGTGTAACTATCGGTTAAAGGGTATAACGGCCATACATACACAGACAGGTGTGGATCTATACATACAGGGAGTATATATGGCCTCCTGATGACTCGTTTCCATGGATCGTCAAAGGCTGGTGAAAACCCAATATCCATGATGGTTTTAAGTAAAATTCAATTCAGAGTTTAGTGAATTCATCAATTTTGGTGTGTACCAGCACATCAGATTAGTGACTCATTCTGATGTAAAGCTGGCCCTTGAAGGCCAGCCTAACTCTTGTTAGGCATGAGAAGAAAAAAAAAATTCCCTAGAAACCAAGGCCAACAGTAATCTCACAGAACCTGGTGCTTTGTGTTGGATTCCGCAGCTGCAAAGCCAAAGCGTGGTGGTTCACGGCACTTAGAAATAGGAGATGTGGAGGTCCCTGGCCCAAGCTGTGGGCTTTATTCGTCTTCAGATGTTGACATTCCCCAGAGTCACCACAACAAAAACAGAATTAAGACGCAAAAGGAATTCAGAACCTTCCTTGGCTATCCGGAGCCTGGGAATCTTTTCAAATTTAAATGAGTATCTGTCAAACTAATTAAGAGAAGATGCAATGCTCTCTGTTCTGTGCTCATTAGAGAACTTCACCGGCCATAAATTCCTCAGAGAGTGGGAGTGAATAGGTCTCTACCCTCTTGCTTAAGATTCCGGGCCTTGTTTACTTCCACTTAGGCCTGTTCATCTTCTAGCTCCAGAACGACCACAAAACATGCCTTGCGTTAAGTTTGCATTTTATAAAATTTTATAAAACAGGAAAACCAGAAATGGAGAAAACTATAATGAGATGTTGCAATGGACGTTTTAGAGTCAAGAGCACTGGGGGGAGAGGACGAGTGATCCTTTACCACTGAGTAATTTCTTTCTCCCAAGATGTTTTCTTAGCAGACTGCAAAGCTCGGACATTTCACAGACATGGACAGAGACTCACACACACACTTGAAAGTCTCCCCAGCATTTCTGCGGATTCTGAAATTGATGCTCAGTAAACTGACTGGGCAAAATATATACAAATTGGGCAGTCTGGGTATAGTTTGACATACTAAGACCACTACCCACGTGACCCTGCAGCCTTTACTGGATTCCTGCCAGCTACCCAGGACAATACTGTGTATGTAATTTAACGCATACGTATGAAATTAACAACCTGGGTAACTCTGCAGGCAGAGCTTTTTAACCCCTGTTCTATAGATAGGAAAACAGATTCAGAGTGGCTATCTTGCATTATCCTGGCAAGCAGCAGAGTCAGAAGTGAGCAGGATATTTAAGAATATTTTTTTGTTGGGGCGCCTGGGTGGCTCAGTGGATTAAAGCCTCTGCCTTCACCTCAGGTCATGATCGCAGGGTCCTGAGATCGAGCCCCGTATCAGGCTCCCTGCTCAGTAGGAAGCCCTCTTCCTCCTCTCTCTCTCTCTGCCTGCCTCTCTGCTTACTTGTGATCTCCGTCTGTCAAGTAAATAAATAAAATCTTAAAAAAAAAAAAAGAAAAGAATACTTGTTTGTTTAAAATGTATTGTACCACACCTTTAACACAGATTTTTGGAAATTTGAAGTGATAAAGAATGATACTGCATCTAAAATTTTATTAGAAAGTTAACCGTAGCTATTAGAATGCCTACCAAATGTCTTTGAAGATACATTCTAGAAAACAAGGATTTTTTTTCTAGCTGTTTAAAGCCTATATATTTTCCTTATTTTTTTCCTTTGCATTGGGATTTATGCCCCTGAAAATATATTTTTCCATTTTTTAGGAATTCCATTCAGTTTTTTTTATCGGTGTTCCTTAGCTGAAGGGCACAGTGCCCCAAGCCCTTGGGCAGCTCTTTATTATTTCTTCTCTTTGCTCTTTATATCTTAAATAGGATTATCCTAACGTTTGCTTATGCACAGCAGAGGATGGGTTACGCTTGCTCTCTGCAGCATACCAACAGTTTAAAGGGATATAGAACACCTAAAGGGATACCGAATATGAGGATATAATACCAAATTCAAATTTAATTTACCTTTTCCCACCTTTCTTAGGATTTCTGTAATGAGAACTATTCTCTCCCACTAACGGGCAAAGAAATGGTGCTTGGAAATTTCTCTTCTGGACTGAATGTTACTGACACATTGTTGTTTTCTGGGTAAATGTCCACTCCTGATCTCTCCAGTCCTGTTTTTCACTGAAATTGCTATGAGAGCCATCATCTCTGCTACTGTTGAAGTCAGGGGGAAACAGGGCCAGTCTGTGTGCCTACGGACCGCTCATCACACATGCGCCACACTGACCCATCCCCCCGGGGACGTTACTTTACAGCTCACATTTTATAGATGAGTAAATCTTTAGTCCTCTGTATACAAGTAATTAGTCATTTTTTTTCAAAATTCAGTCTAGAATGAATAGAATTCCCAGATCTCTTACTCTGAGTGCGGTATCCCTTTCGTCTTATAAAACTTACAACCACTTCTCCCCTGCCCATCCTGCTTGAGGTGTTTATGATTTCAAACATTTCCCACACTAACAATTACTAACATCACTCCTCAAAAAACTAACAAACAAACAAAAAAAACCACAGTGATTTCTAACATTTCCAAGGCATTCCTTGGATGATTCTCACTTTAACATTTTAAGAAGAAAATTCAGGCTTTCAAGAGACCATTCTGATAAACCACCTTCCTAGACTAACACACAGGCAACTTAGATACTGCCAAGATCCTGAGCAGGAGGGATACGCTTTAACGATGTAGCTAAGCTTAAAAGCAACCATCTGTTTTCACTTAGGAAACAAAATTGAAACACCAAAGCTATAAAATCATCTCCACCTAGTTGTGCACAGTATTTTGACTCTGTCCTGCTTTAGGGGCAGCAAATATAACAGGTCATCAACTTGACATGATTGTAGCCAGAATATATTTGATCTCAACATTCCTAAGAGCAGCTTTCCAGCATCAGGCAGGCTAGAAGTGTTAAAAGCATCTCTTCTAAGGCAATCAAAAGCTCAAATTCTAATATATGGCTTCAGTCGCCTCAAGACTGGAAGGCATTTGAGCCTTAGGAATCTAAGATACTGATGGTACTCCCATATTTCATGGGGTGACTCTGCATGGAAAGCCAGAGGATTCGGTTATAAATGAATAAATCTCAGTCCTGTTAGTTTCAAAGTATGCACTTTTCAAAGATAACCCTCTCAAGGAGCACAAGATGATCAAAATTAGGTGTGTTCACACCACGTTGGATTCGGGCAGGCTGCAGTGGGCCCAACCAACCGTCAGTCTCCTGCTTAGTACAAACACAGAGTAATAAAATACAATGCAAAGTGATGATGATGACAAAAATAACATGTATCGAGCACTTTGAGCTAGTTACTTGCATAAGCTCATTCGATCCTGACAATCACCCTCCAAGGAAAATACTATTACCCTCATTTTGATGATGACGAAACTGAGGCCCTGGGAGAGAAGTGGTCTGCTCCAAGTTCCAGAGTCTCAGAAAGTCAGCGTCAGAGCCAGGATGCAAATCCAGGCAGCCTGGCTTCCGACTTTCCCTTCGCTCTTCCGCCACATTTGGGCAGTGAGTTCCACCGAAGCATCGGAAGATGTAATGACATTCATCACAGTGAAAAGTTATTTGATTTCCTACAGGCTAAGAAGGATTCAGCTTAAAAACTATTTCCTACAAATAGGTGCATTTACTGTCATTAATTTGATTTTGGCTATTATCTACCAATATCCGTCCATTAGTAAGCCCCGGACGGGTCATCTTTCAAAGATAGAGCAAAAGTTTTCCGCAAAGAATAAAATCCAGAAAATTGACATATGGCTATGGTAGTCAGTTATTATGAATTTATACTTTTTTACAGTTTTCAGTAGAGACACCATGAAATGCATAGCCAAATGTGGCTTAATTTTATACCTTGTAAGATGTTAATACCCAAAACCTGGGGGAGAAGCTGTATGCCCACCTCTCCTTTTTGAGACAGTGTGATGAGCTACAGGGCTCTGGAATTTCCCTTTGCTACTCTTGGAACCACCTGAATCTTTTGCATCATGAGCAGTACTCAGCACAGGAATTGGGTTGGAGAGTATTCAAGAAACGGTTTACGAAATAAAGACAACCAGGGAAGAACAGAGAAGAACAGAAGGAAGTTTCTGTGACCGCTCCTGGATGGCTTCATGCTTGGCAAGCATTTAAAGAGCCACCTTCCCCTCTCCTCAAAGGGAAGCCTTGAAATGTGGAGGCCCTTCCTCGCCTCTCTCTCCTACACGACCCTGTATGGCCACAAAAGAGCTGCGTGTCCACAGGTGCGCAACTGACCCGTTGGAAAAGCCAACACTTTAGTCAATCTGGTTGTTGGTTTTTCCCACCCACAATCACCCCAGCAACTGGCCTGATGATTTTTTGGACTGAATCGCCTGGCAATAGGAGACTTAGGTACAACGAAGCAGACGCCCAGATTTAGCCCAAAAGAGGGTATACCAGTTTTTTCCCCTCTACAAACAGAGGAAAGCAATTTGAATTCTCGAAAAGCAATGGGAAGGCTAATTCCCTGCTGAAAGAACCAACTGCGGCTCACACCAGCCTTTATTTAACTCCGGGTTTCTCAACCTTGGCACCACTTGGACCAGACGATCCTTTGTTAATGGGGACTGTTGTGCTTTGCCTACTGTGTGGCACATCCCTGACCTCTGTCCTCTGGATGCCAGTAGTAGCCCCCCCCAACTTATGACCAACAAAATGTCTCTAGATCTTGTCACCTGTCCCCTGGGAGGTAAAAGCACCTTGATTGAGAACTACTGATTTAAATTTTTAACTGTCACTGAATTTTCTTCTCTTTTCTAGCAAACAAGTTATGAATGGCTCATTTTAAGCACTTTGAAATCTCTTTCTCAAATGCATGATGGATCTCAGAGTAGTATGAAAAAAAGACTTTCCAGGGGCGCCTGGGTGGCTCAGTGGGTTAAGATCCTGTCTTCAGCTCAGGTCATGATCTCAGGGTCCTGGGATCGAGCCCCGCATCGGGCTCTGCTCAGCAGAGAGCCTGCTTCCTCCTCTCTCTCTGCCTGCCTCTCTGCCTACTTGTGATCTCTGTCTGTCAAATAAATAAATAAATAAAATATTTTTAAAAAAGACTTTCCACTTTTCTCTGTTTGATTCTCAAACTCTGTTTGATCCTCGTGCTGCTCTGTGAGGATTCAGCGGCAACCAAGAATAATAATGCTTACACATGTAGTTTGGATCCCGGGCACTTTAATAATAGTAACTCCTGAATTCCCAATACTCCTCTTTCCACAGGAGACTAGTTGTTTGCCTTCAATTCCAGCAACAGCAAAAAAAAGCATTTTTAATTAGTGAAAGCATACATGGGGGCATTTACACAAATATCATACCTATGGGCAATGAAAACTGGCAGCACCATCAGGGACATTCCAGAGCAATGACCAAAGTTATAGTCACCAAGTGTCTTATCAAGACTGTTTCTTGTTAAGAAAATTAAGCCCATTTTCTTTGGGTGCAACCGGCCACCGAAGCCTCGCGGGTAGTTAACAATAAATAGTCTTTGTTGAATTATTAAATGTAATTCCAAGGGTAGCTTCCGTGCTTCTATATCCCAGGAGAACATCATGGTCATGCAAAAACCAAGAGTACCCTAGTTCTACCCTGAACACAATTAGCCCAATATCCCAAGGACCTCAGGAAGGAGCAGGCAGTGTATGTTACCTGCCCTTTGACTCACATGGCATCATGGCGCGCGCTTCTTTCTCCTGAGGCCAGTCGGTAAAGGAAGCAACGTGATATGGAGTTACCATCCAACAGATGAGGCCCCTGGAGTGACGGAAGTCTGCAAAATCCAACTGCATCTCTTCCTAACGTCTGAAATCAGCATTATAAAAAGGACAACAGCGGGGCACTGGGTGGCTCAGTAAGTTGGGCTTCTGCCTCTGGCTCAGGTCATGGCCCCAGGGTCCTGGGACCGGACCCCTATCAGGCTCCTTGCTCAGTAGGAGTCTGCTTCTCCCTCTCCCTCTGACCTCTCTCCTCCCCCTCCAATCTCTCTCTCAAATAAATAAATCTTTAAAAAACAAACAAAAAGCAAGAACAATAGCAAGGACTGCCTCCTCTACCATGACCATGGCCCCGTGCTCCCTGCCAGGCCCAAGGTCAGGCACTTCACTTCCATTATCTCTCCCTTATCCTTCATAACAGCCCTGTGACGTAGGTCACATTTCCCCCATTTTACAGATGAGGCTCATGGAGATGTGTCCTGCCCATCTGTAGATAGAAGACCTTGGAATTCAAACCCGGGACCGTTCAACTCCAAAGGCTGAGCTACTCGACCATCTTAGGAAGCAGAGGGAGACAGAAAGAATGCTGCTGACACGTCCGCCATCAGGAGCAAAAGAAACAAAATCCTGCTTTCTCCGGAAGAATGGGAAAAAGTGTGGGATCCTCTGGGTTTCTACCATGTTACTCTTAAAAGCAAGAGAGAAGGTGATGAACTAGCTGTCTGCAGGGGGCCTTACTCTGTCCTACCTTGAAGGGACTGATTATCCACAGCAGGAGGTCTGGCTGTCCTTAAAAGGGGCAGTAACAACTTCCTTTAATATTAATTGCTCATTTTCTCAAGAGGCATAGCTCAAGTTCAGGGAGCTTTTCCTCTGTCTCAAAAGCTACGACTGAAGCCTTCCTTTTAATCTTTAACCATGAGGCTTAAATAAGGAACTTTTTATTGTTATCTAATAGGTAACACCTTACCACACACTATGTCAAAGTTCTTGGGTTTATCAGTCTTTGCTGGGAAGCTCTAACCATCCACTGTGCTGCTGAAACTGAAAACCGGGGAGTCATCCTAACCTCCTCCCTCTCCCTCACCCAAAGAGCCAGTCTGGCATCAAGTCTCCCCATTCTACCTTCTGGACATTGAACCCACCCCTTCCGTTTCCCCCGCCATAGCCTTAGTGCAGGCCGCCATTGTTTCTCACCGGGAGCGGTCCTCTCTCACTAGCTTCTTCTCCTCCAGGCTTGCCACTTTTCAAAATGCAGCCAGAATGACCTTTCTCAAACACAGATCTGATTTTTGTCTCTGGCCTGCCTTTTAAATTCTTCCGGAGCTCCCTATCACCTTCAGGATCCTGGTAAGTTCAAGAGCATCTTCACATATGCCCCCCAAAGAAGACCAAATACGTTCCGACAGGGCTCTCCCCAGCCCCAACGGCATCTTGTGCAAATCCGTCGGAGGCCCCTCCTTCTCCGGGTGGATGCGTCTGCTCCAGGGAGCAAAGCTGGGGCTGGACTGCAGTCCTGCTCCGACCCCATCCCTGCCCTTCTTCCAGAAGGTCCCAAGCATACAGTCGGTCTGCAGCCCTGACTTAAGTTCAGTTCAGGCACCTCTTTGTTTACTTTGTCTAGATTGCCTTTACCCACTAAATCCATCCACCTAACTCCTATCTATCCTTCTGGAAATCAAGGCGTTCGTCTCCCCACAGGAGATTTCACCTATTCTATGCTACAAGAACAATTCTAGGTACCATGGAATGCTTGTTAGAGTTTCTTATCTATTTCTCCCACGACGCGCTGCATTTTGTGACAGCGAGGGCCCTGTCTTTCAGATGGGTGTGCCTAGAGAGCCTAGCACAGCGCCTGGGAGAGTGCAGATCACAGGGGCTGCGTGTGAAATGAATGATGCCTCCTCCTGACTTCTTAGTCTGGTCACCGCGTAAGACCCCAGCAATTTGGAGATTAGGCCATGGGGGTCTGCTTCCTCAGGTTACATAATCCCTACTCGAAGAATAAGGAGCCAGACCTCATTTAGCAATTATTCCATTAGGCTGTGATTAAGAAGAACAAACATCTTGGATTTCAACTTCCCGTCCACTCCTGACAAGTTCACTAATACACCCTCATGATTGCGTTGTCCTTCCCGGGATCCTGCTCCCTCCTGTAGTCTTCCCCTCCCCGTCCCAGACTTGTTCTCCTTAACCTTTGCCAGATAGGGGGGTGCATGGGAATTGGTGGTGTTCTTTACCTTCACAAATATTTGGACATTCTCGTAATAAAAAAATAAAAATAAATATTAAAAAATAGTCATCCACACTCCCTGAACCACAGGCTCAACTTTGGCCATTTCTGCCTTCCATGGGGATCTTCCTCATGAGTCCGACTTGGTTCTCCCAACCGGCCTGCCCCGATGGCCACAGTGATTTCATTTAGGACTTCACTCAGCTCTCCTAGTCCCTTTCTCTTCAAATCTCTCACTATTTTCTTCCTGATAGGAATCAAGAATTCTCCTTTTTCTCCTATTTAAGTCAGGCCCAAGGGAGTAGAGCCACCAGACATTAACTCCCTGTCAAAGGCACTTGTATATCTGAAATCTAACCATTTACTTATGAAAAATGTTCTTTTTGATTGGATCCAGAGCCATTTTAGGAAGGACTGGGCAGGACAAGCATGTGTCTTTGTCAGAGATGGATGGTAGTGCCTCCTTGCTCACAACTATTCTAGGAAAACAGAGCCCCAACCAAGCCCCTGCCAAAGGGAAGAGGCTGGACCAGCCTGTCCCTAGCTCTCAGGCTGTCGTCTGTGCGGCCTGGAACTGGAGCCCAGAGGCTGAGTTCACCAGGTGAAGGAAGTCCGAGAGCCATGAGGACAACCGGGGCAGAACCCAGCAACAGCTCCGTGGTGAGCCAGGGCCACACAAATCCAACGGGGGAGGACTGAAACCCAGAAGTTTGGGGACACGTCTCAGACAGCATTTTGTTCCTGTTACTGAAAATTATACAAGTAACATTGAACCTGTATAGAAATTTAAGCAAAAATGGGATTTTCTTGGAAAGGGCATGAATGGAGATGGCCTCAGGAGTTCAAAAATACTGTCAGGTTCTCCTGCACCTCATCACGCACCAATCTCTTTGGGTGTGCGTATGTGTGTGTGTTTCCCCCACTGAGATATATATATGTGTATACATATAGATATATATATATTTATATTTATAGTAAATAGGATTCTTCTTCAGTGTGTGTGTGTGTGTGTGTCCCCTTCTTCCTCACAGACATAATTCTGATTCAACTGCAGTATCAGATGCCCATGTATTCAGGAAGGTGGATCCTTCCGTAGCCCCAAGAGAGAAATCATTCCTGATCTACACCAATCATGGTAGTCTGATTCCCTCGCCAGCGATGAATCTGGGCAGGGGCATAGGACACAACCCCAGCTAATGAAATCTGACCAAAGAAAAGTTTTCAAGAGGGCTTTTGGAAAGGCATTCCTCATTCTTGATAAAATACACAAAACTAGGGGCGCCTGGGTGGCTCAGTGGATTGAGCCTCTGCCTTCAGCCCAGGTCATGATCTCAGAGTCCTGGGATCGAGTCCTGCATCAGGCTCTCTGCTCAGTGGGGAGTCTGCTTCCCCCCCCCCCCTCTCTGCCTGGCTCTGTGTCTACTTGTGATCTCTCTCTCTGTCAAATAAATAAAATAAAATAAAATAAAATAAAGAATAGCTTAAAAAATACACAAAACTAGGACTCCTTCCCGCCCTTGGACAAAATTGTGTGAGTAGGTGATGCCTGGAGCTGCAGCAGCCAACTTGTAATCATGAGGGGCAAATCTGGGGATGAAAATCATCACGCTAAGGAGGTTAGAACGGGAATACTTAAACCTGAAACCTTGAGGATGTCACCATGCCATTCAATTAACCTTGGAATCATGTTTTCTAGGAAGTTAGTCTGAAAGAAGAACAAAGGAATTGATGTTCAAAGTCAACCAACACGGCCGGTGAGTAGCTGCCCACTTGCTACATTGTAATAAAGGCTAATGTTGATGGACATCGTACTATGTATCGGGCAGTGTTCCAAGTACTTTATATGTATGACCTCATTTAATCCACATAACAACCCAACAGGGCAGATACTTTCATTATTTCCTATTTTTCAGATGGGTAAACAAGATCCAGAAACATTGGGTAATTTAACCAACGTGACAAACTCAGCAATACCAAGGTGGAAACTCATACTCGGGCTTCTGACTCCCTCTGACTGATTCATTAGGTTAAACCTGAAGTGTTCCTGGCTTCCTACAATTGGATGTCCACAAGCTTCCCTCATATCTTTTCCAAGAACCCCCTTGTTTTTTGTTTTTGTTTTTTAATTTGAGCTTGTCTGAGTGGGTTTATGTTCACTGCACCCAAACATTCCTTCAGGCCCTGGCATTGGCCACAACTCAGGCTTTCTTCCTTGACCCCATATAAGTCTGTGAGTCTCCATATCCCACTGTTAAATGCACTGTGTCCAAGTCCCACACTAAAACCCCGATTTAGTGGAGTTCATGGTTCCCTGTTTTTCTCCCTCCCCAGTTCTCATGTGGCAGGTGTCCGTCTGAGGACACTATTTTTTCCTGCGAGGGCACTTTTATGGGCACTATTTCCAGTGCAACGTGACGATCAAAGTATCAATGAACACCAAATGAGGGATGTCACTATTGACATTGGTTCAATCGCCCCAGTAACCCCCCACCACTAATTTGATCTGTTCTGTAACTTCAGAGCTTTGTGTCAAGTGACATCCTGCAATCACATATGTCTCCGTAGCTCTGTGAGATCAGGAGGGCATTTCCATGGCCTTCCTCCTGTTTATTCATGTCACACCCACACTCCCTCACTCATTCAACAAATATTTGAGTATCTGCCATGCCCAGGTACTATGCTAGGCCCTGGCCATCAGGAAGTCACATTCCCTGCCCTCGCAGAGGGCAATAAACTGGAACGGTATGCCAGACCCCCTTTTCCTCTAAATCAGCAGGAGATCTCTAACAGATGAAAAAGGTGCATAGGACGAGACGGAATGTTTGGTGGCCCATCTAGGGTAGGATTTAAGAGTGCGGACCTGCTGGCTGACTGCCTGGGTTCAATCCCAGCCCTGTCACTGGGTGGCCTTGGATTGATTAGCTACTGAACTGGTTCTGTCAATTGTTTAACCTGTTAAATGGGGATTAAAGCTGCAGCTTTGTCATGCGGTCGTTAGGAGAGCCTTTTAATGGACTACATAGAACATAATAAGTGTAATGTAAGTGTTCATTCAAAAGAAAAAGTGAGCTAGAGTCCATTCTACCCACTGATCATAACTAGGTGGCAGGCACTGGTGGTATGACAGCCTGCTCACCTCAGACTCTGCAAGCTGCAGCAGCGCTCAGTGTGCAGAGCACTGGGGCTCCAGACACCAGGGCCAGGGTCAAGGCTGCCGCAAGCTACCTCCGTTGGTCGCCCTTCATCTAAGTAAGATAGATCTTCTATAATCAGTTGTTTCTTGCTCTCAGGATTCCCCAACTAAGCTGGTTGGTTAAACAGAATTTATGGTGACTTTTCCTGCAGAATCTAGTTTTCAATAAGCAGATCTCAGAAGAAAGCAGAACCACATATTTGGAAGAAATCTTAGAAGTCAGGCTGGTGTCCAAATGCTGGACAGCCCCTCTGACCATTGGTTCCCCACCTCTACTGGAACATTTCCACTACTGAGGATGTACCTTTTTAGACAGACCTTCCCTTTGTTGATCACTAAGTTGTCATCAAGCATTTTGTTTAACTGTTCCCAAGTCACGTTATTAGGTCCTGAAGCAAGAATAACCCCAGTTCTAAATGATGATCTTCAAGTGCTTGGAGAAAAAGATTCCATCATTTCTAGTTTCTGAGCTAGTCATCACTTGACATGAGTTATAATCCAAAGCCTTCAGGGCCAAAGGAGGAAATCAATAGGATCTAGACACTCAGACAGGTATCTAGGAAGATTATCTTGAGAGAGGGTTCTTGAGCTGTCCCAGAAATCCAATCTTGCTTCTGGGCTCTGGAGAGAAGGAAAAGACTTTGTTTCCTCGTTTTCATTATACCTGTAATAGGTTACTCCCCACTTTGAATGGTGTGGCCGAGAGCAAGGTATCGACATCAACACTCAAACATGAGAACATGCAATCACATGGGAATTCACTGGAATTCGATAGGATTTCGTAGCTGAAACTTAAACCAAATGTCTCAAAATACACCTATCCCTAGAGAATATGGACTTAGTACTTTGATAACAGAAACAATGGTTTGCCTGAAACAAGGCCAGTTTTTAAAAAGTACGTTTTTCCCTCTGTATATTGCACAGATAGAGGATTGGGACCTTTTTAGGTGATAGAATTGAATACTGAGGGAACCAAGGTTGGGAGTTTAATTCTTTTAAGAATAATCAGTTTGAAGGGTGCCTGGGTGGCTCAGTGTGTTAAAGCCTCTGCCTTCGGCTCAGGTCATGATCTCAGGGTCCTGGGATCGAGCCCCACATTGGGCTCTCTGCTCAGCAGGGAGTCTGCTTCCTCCTCTCTCTCTCCGCCTGCCTCTCTTGCCTACTTGTGATCTCTGTCTGTCAAATAAATAAATAAATAAAATCTTTAAAAAAAAAAAAGGAGAATCAGTTTTGATCTGAACAAAGCCATCTCCGGTGTGCTCACATCATTCTGTCTTTAAATCCCAAGTAATGGTAACAATAAACAAATACACAATAGATAACAATTATGGAAATTTTTCTGTGTGGTAGGCACCGTGCTAAAGGCTTTACACAAATGATTTCACTGAAATCTCTCAATAGCTTTGTGAAGTAACCTCCTAGGCTACATTCAGAGTAAATGGGCAGGAGGCCTGGACCTCTGTCCCTCCTTGCACTAGCCTCCCTCTTCTTCACACAAGTCATTTAGTCTCCCCGCCCCTAACCCCAGGGCCTTTGCACTTGTTATTCTCTTTAATTCCAGTGTTCTTTCCCAGCTCATGGCAAGGCTTGGTCTCTCCGCTCCTTCAAATCTTCTTTCAGATACCATGTTAGTGGGGCCCTCTCCGGCAACCCTTTAGAAAACTGCCATGTCCCTTTCTGCCATCATATACTCATCATATCCCACATATCCCTGTTTTATGTTTTTCCACAGCAGTTATCACTTTATAACCTTCAACACAACTGACTTATTTGGGAGGTTTTTATCTGTCTCCCTTGACCAGAATGTGTGCAAGAATTTTTGTCTATATTTGTTTATGATCCTCAACCCAGCTTCTAGAAAGACAACTGGCACGTGGTAAATACTCCATAAATATTAACTGGTTAAATATTATACATGAGGCAACAGGCAATGAGAGGGTAAGTGGTCCAGCTTTTTATAGAAAGAAGACTTCTTAAGAGCCCACATTCTAGGGTGCCTGGGTAGCTCAGTGGGTAAAGCCTCTGCCTTCGGCTCAGGTCATGATCTCAAGGTTCTGGGATCGAGGCCTGCATCGGGCTCTCTGCTCAGCAGGGAGCCTGCTTCCTCCCCTCTCTCTCTGCCTGCCTCTCTGCCTACTTGTGATCTCTCTCTCTGTCAAATAAATAAAATCTTTAAAGAAAAAAAAAAGAACCCCCATTTAGAAACCAAACTCAGAGTCCATACCCTTTTCCTAAAGTTTGGTGGCATTCCCTTTGACCATCAGGGGCCAGATTAATGCTTCATGCGTAGAAACAGGCACTACCCATCAAGGATATAAAGAAGTATTTCACATAGGTGCTGTTTTCAATAATCACACATGCGTAGGCACAATCGCTTGTTGGGATATTTTGCGACCCCACTGGGAAATTTTATTTTGGTAAGACTGGAAGGAAATGTTTAAAATGTCGTATGAAAACTTAAGAGGACATAAAGGTCTCATGAAATTATTTTCCCAGGGCTGTACAACAGCAAGAGTGACAGCATAGACTACGCCTTCAGAAATGCCATTCAGATTCCAGGATTATTGCCCGCGTTCCTTTTATGTTCCTAACAATGCAGAAATCCACTTTGCAGATGGGGAACATGCTCTAAGGGTCATGTACCTTCCTCAAATAGCCCAGTCCGGGGTGGAGTTTGCACTATGACTCTCTTGTCTCCGTCTAGCGTGCCCGCCCCGTACACACAGCTGCTGGCCGGGCTTCCGGTGCTTATCATTTTCCAGAGTCTTCCATCCTGAGGAACAAACTTGGTTTCTGAGATGGGTAACTTCATGCCTCATCCACTGAAAAACAACAAACTACAAATACTATTTCCCCTCTCGCTTTTTTAAAGGGCTACGATTAACCCAGCCTCAAGAGACTCGTATTGGAACGCACGTCTGGCCACAGTAAAATTAGCACCTTTGTCTGAAGGTCACCTCACCAGCTAGGCAGCCCGGCTTATAAAGCGCACATCATTACAGAGGGGGAAATGCAGCTGCCGGCTGACAGGATCGATAAACGCAACAAATACCAGGAAAATCTCAAAACTCCGACTTTCTTTCTTTACCATATTTTTGCCAATTATTTCTCCACAGCTTTGGAAACTCGTTTTCCCCTCCCCCCCTTTCTCCAAAAAGAATTCTACCCTGGGGGAAAAAAATTAAGACCTCAAAACCAAGTACAAATTGCTCATTTAAAGAACAGGAATTAAGGATGTGGGGGCTTTTCTTCCTTAAAAGCTCATCATTCTGTACAAAGAATCCGAATCCTGTCCTGATTCTTCTTGAGCAGTGGAGCAGTTTTGGGTTTTGTGTTAGTTAATTTTAATTTAAAAAAAAAAGGCACCATTCTTGAGACGCTGTTGCTATGAGACTTCCTGAGCCTCAACAGATGGCCACAGAGCAGCTCTCAGCCCGAGCTCGGCTGTGAAGCCCTCCACTCAGGCATACCATTAACATTCCTGGAATACCTTGGGAGGCGAGGCGGCCCTCCGCCCTCTGACTAGCTCACCCGCAGCTCCCAGCTCCCGGCTGGCCTCCCTGGTCAGGGGGCCCAGCTGAAATCGGTTATAAATGAATGATCGGGCCTCTCTAGGAAAAGGCCACAGCGGAGAGGTCACTGTCCTTCTCAGTTACGCTTCAGACAAACTTTCCAGCACACCCCGGGGTGTGAGCTGTGTCGTGAAGGCGAGGGCGCACACGCGTGTGCAAGCCCACGTACCCGAGCACAGATGCGCACGCGCGCGCGCACACATGTGCACCGCACCACACCCCCGATTCGCTTCGGTGTTCGCAGGTCTCTGACCACCCCCCCTCCCAGCCACAAAGCCGTGCAGGTAAGGGGGCAGCTTCTTTCTGGACTGAAACAGTTACTATCCAGAGGGGCCTGCGGAGGGAGAGGTTTAAGGCTTCCTGATTTCTCTTTGGCAGAAGGAAAAGCAAGAAGGAGAGTGTGCATTGGAGTTTCTGCCGTCTCCTCATTTCTCAGTGCTCTTGGATAAATCAGTCCTTCTCATCCCCACTCTCTCTGCTCCAGTCCGCCACGAGGATACCGACCGACACGCGGCAGACGGAGGAATTAACGATCCGTGTTTAATGAACAGCCAAGAAATCACCGCACACATATCGGGAGGGAGACCAGCCTCCCCGCTGCCAGGGAGAGGACCAGGAAGGCCCTTGGAGACCAGACCGCGGGGTGGAACTGCCGGGGACCCCCCCACCAGCAGGGCTGGTCTGGAATGCCGACCCCAGTCTTGGGTGGGAACACACCGGTAGCTTGATGGGTCACTAAGGAGCTGTGGTCCTTGGAAAAAAACAAGCGATCCCAAGCAACCAATGCTTTTCAGGGTGGGGCTCATGTAAATTCCTTCCCCAGAGCTGTGGCCTTTCAGACCCTGCAGGGACTGACCCAGCAAGGTCCCCCTTCAAGGGTCTGACGCCAGCGCTCCCTCCATCACTTGGGTCATCAGAGCAACCCTACCAGCTTCAGGTCCCAAAGGTTGTTGAAAAGCTTTTCTCCCAGTGGCATCAGATGAGAAGCTACAAATACCACTGTCTGATGCTTGTTTTCTGTCCAATGAGAGGCAAAACGACCTGCTTCAGTTCCTGCTTTCCAAAGCCATCCTGTGTCCTGCATGTCGTGTCCCTGCCTTGTCTCCAAGAGGTGAACATTAGCACTAGGGGCAGGTGTTGCTCTTGCTGTTTTTAAACATGCCTTCCAGAGGTTTGGCCTAACAAGGAAGCCAACTTTTTCCTGTTAACCAGAGACATTTCAAGGAAGCCACCTAGAGAGGAGGGGACTTGGGAAGCTGCTTCTTGTCCACGTGTCTAGCTCTGGGGAACCCCAGCTCGCTTGTCTGTCCCTATGGCCATAGCACATGGAGCAAAGGGAGGTTTCCCCCGGCTGTTCCAGCTTCTGAGCTCACAGGCCTGCACAGCTTAGCAAAGTCAGGGGCAAAAGGCTGAGATCTCAGGCCCTTTCCAGGGAGGGAGGAAAGGAGGGGGAGGGAGGGGCATGTCTGACACAGGCAGCTTTCATTTGCATAACTGAACATTTCAAGCAGAGCCAATGGGACAGGGTTGTGTGTCTGGGAGGGGAAGGCTGCGTGAGCTCTGCTATGCCCCATTGTGTGCTTCCACAACAGGAGAGGGGACTCTCACCACCCTGCACCCGAGGGAGTCAGGCAGGCATTCCACAGGTCCAGAAAGGATGTTTGTTAAAAATCTTCACTGGGGAAGAAATTGAATTTAAGATACTTCATTCCCTGCCCCAAACTTCCTCTCTAATGGTATTGTTCTTGGGATGAGATGGATGTGTGTGTGTACGTGTGTCTTAGTCGCTAAGGACTGTGTTATATCGCCTATTTGGGAGCCCCTGGTTCTCTGCAGATATGTACGAGGACTTTCTATACTCTTAATGTGGAATGCGGGGTTTCTGTGACTTTTTAAACTAGAGATAAAGAGGTATTTCAACTAGCTCTCTCTTCCTGTCTGTACCTTTTTAAAACACAAGGTTTTTATGAATACTGGTGTGTGTGAGTGTATGTGTGTGTGTGTGTGTGTTAAGATAGGGAATTGGGACTAAAGTAGTATCTATCTTTCTCCATACAAAAATGACTTACCCTTAACCCAGGAAATCATCTTGGTTGTAATTCATAAGGGAAGGTAGATTTTTCAAATATATACTTATGCTACATAGACAATATTACTTTAGCTTTCCAACATCCATTTCTCCTTTAACTCCCTCAACACTTATAAATTCACTTGGCATCTACCTCTCTACCTACCAACCGATCTGATTTCTCAGTCATCACCAAACATCTGTGCTATTCGCACACAGAGATGATTATTACAGGCCTGTGCCATGAGCTTGCTTCAGCCCATGGGCAAAGCTATTTCTGACGCTTTCATTCATCAGAGCAGCCATTTTTACTATTTATACTTAGTATCACTACTATGTTGAACTTATTGCAGGAAAATGTTTTTTATAAAAACAAATTAGCTAACAGATGAGAAGGATGGAAATTTCCAACTGGCTACAAACATGGGGAAAAAAAGACATATGTCAGGATAATTGGCATAGACGGCGAGTGAACAGTTTTACCTGCGTTTCTGCCACCTCTGTCTGTTCTCACTATTATGTTTACTACTCGAACAGAATCATTCAGAATCGGTGAATGAAGAAATCTTTGTTTCATGAGGGTGTTTATATCTTGGGAATTAAAAAGCTGGGAACAGTAGTCTCAGAACCTCTTTGGATTTATAAACGGACCTTTACCCATTTGTAGAAAGTTTCCATTAAAAATATCAAAATCAAAGGGAAAATGACTTCCTCTCTATCACAACAAAACAGGCAGAGGTGAAAGCACTAGTCTCAAACCACTGGTCTTTTCACCAGTCTCGAATCACTCAATCCTAGAATTACATGTATGCTGACAGCAATCCAAGAGGGGAGATGGGATGGTCCCTGAAGTTTCTGTCAACCAGCTTCAAGAAGAATGAGATCAGGTTAGAGCTTAGTATTCCTAGGCATCTCACTGCTGCTCAAACTTAGGAGCTTGCATTTACAATCTGCCTTTCTCTCGAACATCAGAATGTGCAGAGCGAGCCATGAAGGACAATCAAACCCCTCCCTAAAGTGAAATTCACTGATTTTACTATGTTGAACAAACCTTGAAAAGAAAAACCGCTTTCATACCACGAGAGGAAAAAGTGAAGGACGGCTTTAAAAATAAGCGGCAATTGGAATTAGACCCAAAATCCTGGAGCTGCATAATCGAGAGGAGCTAAGATAAGCAAATTGACCTTATTTCGTTGAACGAGCTGCACGTATGTTTGTTGGCCTTAGTTAAAAGTTACTTTGTTCCATCATCACTTGAGTTTCTCATCAGCGTCAGCGGCGTCAGCTGCCTGCAAGGGTGGGGACAACTTGCCACCCCCCCCATTTACATCTTTATTTTGCCAACGCATCTGGCAGCCAAGTAACAGCGATTTCATCAGAAAGGTCCAAGCTGAGCAACTTCCCTGCCCTGCTTTGATTTACCTTCCCGATCCCGGCATTTTTGTCAATATCAGTGCAGAAATCATGCTGAGAAAGATCTGATTTAAAATGGACTTACCCTGAGGAACCCTAAGCAGGCATTTCCATTGTCCTCGGTCCTCAGTTGAGTATCTCTGTCCAGCTGACACGGGGCCACGCCGGCCCGGCAAGGGGGCTCGGGGACTCGAGGGAGGTGGGACAGAGGCGCGATTCTCCCCAGGGCAGGATCAGGAGCCCCAGGAAGGCCAGTGCCAGGACGCAGGTGCCAGACAGCGCCCAGGCACCTCAGCTCGGAACCTGCCATCAGCCGGCCGCCCTGATTAGGCGAGTACAAGAGGCAGTTCAGGTTACTGCCCTCCTCCCAACCAATCGCCCGCCGGCCTGCCTGACAGCCCGGGCCCCCTGATGCGCCGGGAAGTACTCGCAGCCGGAACCTGAGAACCGGTTCCCGGCCTGGCCAGAGCCCGTGTGCATCCCCGCCCTGCACCCCCGGGAGGCTGTTCCTCAGGCGGGTGTAAGGAGACCTTGCGGTAGCAGGTGAGCCGTCCCTGCCCTTCCCCAGAGAGTGTCTCTCTCGTTGCTTTGGCTCATAAATGGCACCAAGCACGCTGACGACAAGGCGAGGGTAAGGAAGAATGAATGGCTTTGGCGGCCTTCACCATCCAGTGCCGGGTCCGGGGTCTGCTCTTCCCCCCACCCCCTGCTATCCTCCGCTTGGGCTTTTCTGCTGCTGGATGAGTTCAGCTTTTAATTCGTTATGGCTTTTGCAAGCAACAGCTTCTCACAGAAACCGAGAAGGCAAGGGAGACTCAAAGAAGAAAAGTCTTTCCACAGTCCTTGTTTCCAACAATAAAAGTCAATATTGTAAAAAAAAAAATCACCTTAGAGAGAAAACTTTATGAACATAGGGCTTGTAAACAAAACAAAATAAACAAGCAGAACAACAGGAAGCAACGACATTAGGACGGTGCATTTTCAAATTCAGCGTGGTCGAGGGCCATGCAGCTCACTTTTGTGGATGGAATCTTAACAGGTCTCCTCAACTACAACCAGCTAAAGGAATTTCGCTTAAATCTATCATCTGAGCCTCTGAAATTGCAATGCTTTTCAGGGGTATGGAGAAGTAGCGCCTGATTCAAGTTTTGGTATTTGCCCCAGACTGTACGGGTCAGTTTAACAGTAACCATAGACACAAAGAGAGAGAAAGGGAATAGTGCACCCCGGGGTGGGGGGGGGGGGGAGGAGGAAAAACAGTGTCCAAGTGTGTCTGAGTGCATGACTATGTAAATGCATTTTTATTAGTTTACAGCGGCCGTGGTGGGAAAAAAACAAATGATAAGCTCCAAGATGATAGACTGATCTGTAAACCTTGAGAAAAAAAATCTTAAGAAGGCTTTTAGATGACTTTTCAGATGTGGGAAGAAAGAAGAAGGAAAGGGAGCATGGGCCCAGACGCACAGCAGAAGTCTGAAATCGCAGGGAGCAAATACTGCACACATAGTAGTGATCTCCATTCCAGATACCAAGAAAGTCTAAAGAATCCTTGAAAATGTGCTTACATTTCCAAGGTGAGACTCATTTTATTTAAAGGCAGTTCGCGGATTAACAAGAAAGACTGTCCAGAAGGTTCCACGTGAATTCCAGAGCCACTAGACTTCTGTATTGTGGATTCTAAGGACATAGGATGGAGGCAAGTGCAGGACGCGAACAGTGGTCAGGGTGGGGCGGAAAAATCCTCTCTCGGGGACTAGCATCCTACTGGCTCCTGACCAGAGCCGCATTCTCCCCAAAGTTGCGGTCTGTCTTTTTAAGAAGGCAAAATCCTGATCCCACACCCTGCAAAATTTCCTCCCGCACCCTGCAACTTCCCCAAACACAACTGAGTTGCAAGTCCTTCCATCATCCACCAACCCCCCTCTTCCCCCACCCCACCCCCGCCCCGCCCCACCACCAAGCCAGAGGTCAAGGGCAGCCAGGCCACAGAATTCACTTTGGAATGTGTCAAATTTAACAACCTCCCACCGCTGATCAGGAGCTCGCCTCCACGGGGCACAATGACAAAGGGTTACTCTTGACATCTGTTTATCACAATCATCCATCTCGTAGGGGAATGGCATTCCCTGGAACGGCAGCACACTCAAACAGTGGCTGAAAGGAGCCAGAAGTCTCCTCCCTCTTCATTTCATCAGTCTTTTCCTCCTAGTCCTGCTCTGTGCAGTCTCAACTCCCTTCAAACCCACTCTCCTCCAAGTTCTCTGTGGCAACACTCTCAACAGATCGGCGGCTCAGGGAACTCGTGTAGATTGTGTAAGATCCTCATGGCTGCTTTGTTACATTAGGAGAGAAGGTAGTTCTATGTGATTCTTTAGAGAAGCTAAAACAAGCAGGCAAGTAAAGGAAACAATTATACGGAAGCACTTAATTCCCTGCCTTTTTCCAAATTACAAGATGAATAAGGGAACCACTGTTGTATTTTACAAAGAATGGACACCTATGTAGTATTAGACTGAACCATGTTAAGTTGTCAGTGTTTTGCCATTTTTGGTTTTACTGCAATAGCAATTTTATGCGATTTAATCTGTAGTGGAACTACAGCTAAAGACTGCACACCGGTAACGAACCACATGTCAATAGTTACTATGTTGCATTCTCTAATCAACACCACAATGCGATAAATACTGTAAATTATTGTTACAACGTCACAGATGGAAGTAACGGGGGCTTGGAGAGGTTGAGCAACATGTTGAACAATTCCAGCTAGCAGGGAGCCGGTCTGAGAAGCACACTGTGGCCATGTGACTCCAGAACCCATACTTTGAACCACCAGCCTCTGTGAAGGAGAATTTGAATTCTGATTTTGGGATTCACCAGCTTTGTGATTCTGGGCCAGTTACTGAACTTCTCCAAGTCTCCGTTTTCTCTCCCCAGAATTGGGACCGCTGATAGAATCTGATGTGAGGACCAAGTGTGATGTCAGTAAAGCACTTAGCCGGTGTGCCCGGCCCTCGGGAGGGGGTCCAGTGTTATCTGATAGTAAAGACACGGGCAGGATGGTCACTCTGCCACCTGCGCCAGGACGTGAAGGGAGACAGCACACGGTGTGTCCCCATCACCCACTGTCATGGTCCTGCAGCCACTCATGGGCCAAAGGACCGTGAAGTCTGGGGTCCTCGGGTCTGCAACTGATGGCCGTCACAGCTAAGGCAGATTACTTTGGTGCCCAGGGAGTTTTTCTCCCTGCAGTATGCACCAGCTCCCCTTCAGTTAGAAGACAGACCACCCACACCTGCTGTCCCCCCACGGACACCCCCAGGAAGCCCTGCCCTCAGCCCCGTCTTCCATTTCCGGCTGGCTCTACTTCCGATTTCTATGGAGAATCTGGAACGCTTTCACCAACATCTTAGACTTCTCATTTATTTCCTACCTGGCTGCTTTGGCAATCAGCTGGAGAGGGTTATGCAATCCGTGTTTGAAGACACGTTGTTCTAGGAGCAGTGCTGTGGAACCCAGAAGGTGGGGGTTGGGCTTTCCCTTCTGGTTCTGCTCCTGACCTGCTAAGTGACCTTGAACAAGTCGCTTTTTGTCTCTGGGCTCTTGTCCTTACTCTAATCCAGACCATCACTGAGTGATTCTTAAAATCACTCAAGTGATTCTTGAAAATTTACCCCGTCCTAATATCTGGGGTAAACGGAGAAAAAGAATACTAGATAAGATTTTAAAGAAATAAGGGGTTTTTATTTTTCCTTTTCTCTAAAAGGTAGTAGCACATCTACTCAGGGACATCCTGTTTTCTTCGGATTACCTTTTCAAAAACAAACCCACAGTCAGGAAAGTTTTATGTTACTCTTGATCAACTGCAGACCAAGACAGACAGCCTTGATTTCAGAGCACCAGATTTCTACTGGTGTTTTTCCTTAATCATTTGCACATGTCCCCGTAGGGTGATTCTTTGTGGTCAGAGATCGGGATCTGTGGAGAGAGAGCCTCAGGACATAATGAAGAAAATATGGTTTCCTTACTTATTTCCAGTTTCTTGGTGGCCACACATCATAGTTACACTCTTTTCCAGCAGCAAAAGGGAGACCCATCCCCTGGGTAAGGGAGATTTCGTTGCCTGTAGGGCACTTCTGTACCAGGCCTTCTACTTTTCTGACATGCTCCCGGAGCTCAAAATACTTGTACAGAGTGTGCTTTTATTTTTTTATTACCTTGCTTTTAATTTTTAATTGGAGTAGAGTTGACATACAATGTTATATTAGTGTCCGGTAGACAACATAGTGATTCAACTTCTCTATACATTATGCTACACAGAGTATGTTCTTGAAAATTACAGGTCTGTCCTCCACACTCCCGGGAGGAGTTGAAGGAATTTTATGAATGGAGGAGATCGAAACAACCTCTTGGCCTCTGGGCTGCTTTCTTTTCACAGAGCACTCATCAGCTCCTAACGTACTGTATAATTTACATCTGTGTCGCGTGTGGTTCTCCTGTCTGCTGCTCACGAGGGCGTCAGCCCAGGGAGGACAGAGATGGTTGTTCTAATCGCGCTGTCTCCTAAGCACCTAGAACAGTGACTGACCATATATCAGATGCTACATAAATAAAAAATAAACTAAACTTGATAAAATTGCAGAAACCACTCGGGTAGAACTGGCACCCTGCATATCTCACTTGGAGACATCACAATGCTTCTTCAGAAGGAAGAGGTCACACTAGCAAGGGCAGTGACAATGACAAGGGTGGTGATGATGTGTGAGGCAAAAAAAAAAGGAAATAAACTTCAGTGGCGTTCAGAGTTAGTTTAACCCAACAAATGCCCACATAGAAGTTCCAGGCTGAAAGAAAACTGGGCAGTGAGCCTAAAAAGAAACTTACTAGACTCAGTTTCTCTTTTCTAGCGCATTTTTGTCTCATTTCATGGGAAATTGTATTCGCTGGCAAACTGCCCGTGTGTCTGAAGGAGTGTGACCCCGGAGGACACTCTAAGGAAAGTCAGCTTGCGGCCACTTTGCAAACGGTCTTTTTACTGCAGTCTGACCACACACCAGTATCGAGGCGGATGACATAATGCCTATAGGCCACTTAGAGTCATAAAAGATGCCAGTTAAGCCCAAAGTATTAATATACAATCTCTTTCCCGTATTGTAATGGTAGGACTTAAAGCAGAAATCAGAAGGCGTGTTCTGCCCTCCTGGTGCTCCTCGGGAGCGTCATACTTTTCCATTTAAATTCTCATTCTATTGTGCTGCCTTTGACCTCGGAGACTAACAGGCTGAAGGAACATACCACTCCTCTTCTTGTTTTTCTCTTCACGTCCCCTGATTCTTTGGAGACAACCTGGGTATTTCTGCACAAGAATGTTAGTGGCCAGAAGGTAGCAAACCACGGCCTTGAGCTCGGTCATGCCTTCAAAGTCCGGACATCCCAGAGTGGGAACCCCAAGTTATCATTTAGTGCTAAGAATAACAGAGGAATTACATTTGGGTTCATTTTACCCTTGGCGATGAAAAGGACACTCAGGAGGAAGAGCGTTGCAGAATCCGATTTACGGCACTGCTGATGAGTGTTTCACTCTCCAGGAAAGCTGCACAGCTGATATTAAAAAAAATAAGGTATAGTGGAAAGAGCAAGCATTAGTCCACACATGTACTCACATATGGACCGAGCTTATCAGCAGGGTGCTTACTGTGTATCGGGAAGGATACCAAGTACTTCGCGTATGTTGTTGCAACTCTTCTAACAACACTGCTAGAAAAGTACTATGACTATGATACCTACTTTAGCCTAAAGCGTCTCAGGTACAGAGAGATGAAAAACTTGCCCAAGATCACAAAACTAGCAAGTGGTGGAAAGAGGATTTGGACCCAGGCAGCCTGATTTCACAGTACACACTCTTGAACACCGCTGTATATGTTAGATTTGTTATGACTTAGAAAGGGGATGCGTCTGGCATGTACAATGTTCAGGAGTTTGGGGTATTTTTTCCAGCGAGCAGGTTTCCCCTTAGGGACTGCGTGCCATGCCCCCGCCAGGCAGATATCAGCAGAGGAAATCAGTTCAATGGCGTCAGCCACAGTAAGGAGGGAGGCCGTCAAGCAATTAGCCTGATGATAATTTGGTATAATAAAACCTGCTTCAAATCATGATTTAAACAGACAGTGTGGAGAACATTCTTCCTTTCGCTTTCCCTGACCTCCATCTTGTGCTACAGGAGAAAAAAGGCAGGTGGGATCACGGTGGGGACTGTGAACCCACATGCCTTGTAAAGGAAGGGGACAGGAGACCTATAGGAGTGGGAAGTGAGCATGTTACATACGGGTTTTCACGAACTTGACAAACATTTCACGCGTGCTTGCTATGGAGGGAGCTGGAGAGGTCAGAGAGCGTGAGACACGGTAATTCCCTGCCTTAGTTTAGTACTAGACGGTGTCAACCATCGCTCTCCTGGAAGAGACTCAGGCTGGACAGTCAGCTGGAGAGGAAAGACGGTAACGAGCCGTCCCGTGTGTGGGTTACCAGGCTGGCAAATACCAGTGCCCACTGGGCCAGGAAGACAGACCAAATGAGCAGAGTGGGGAGGCTCACCTCACCTCATGCCACCTCGCACAGAGCTCCGAGCCTCTGCTGCCAGAGCCAATGTTCTTCCAGAAGATGGAAAGCCAGATTCTCATATAAAACATTCAGATTTTGAATGTAGATTAAACAAGTGTTTGCAAGCCAAGATGAAGTTTTCAAATTCTGCCAAAGAACTTTATTAAATTCACTGAGTTGCATTTTAAAAATAAATTTGACTAGCTTTCCCAGTGGATTTGGTACGTGTAGACCTTCTGATCTTTATGTATGCCTACGTCAAATCCTTTTTACGATTTGTATTAAGGTGTGTAGCATATACTGAGTGTGTAAAGTGCACTAATCTTGTGTAAATGATAAAAATGATACTGAATATTTCCAGCCTCTGCAGAAGGTTCCTTCCAGACTTTTCCAACCTATTCCAGCTCTCCACCCCCCACTTTTGATCTTCATCATCAACTAGTTTGCCTGTTGTTGCCTTGTTCAAATCTTAACCATGAGAAATTGATAATCGATTTAGTTGCTTCCAGTCTGAAAAAAATAAAAATAAATAAAGCTACAACCAAAAAGAATCATAGTAAATCCAACAATAAGATAGAACCCGCAAACTTAGCCAAGGGCTTCTCTAAGTTCTGATGCTTGCCACTTCCGCCTATCTATTATCCCCAATACCTGATGTTTCCTATATGGGTACCAGATGCCAAGCATGTACTTGTCACTCTGTATGGAGTGTCTCATTTAAGAATACAAAAATCCTCTGAGATACAACTGAGATAAAATGCATACGATCGCAGTAGGTTATGAGCTAGATCCACGGCTAAGACATGAAAAGTGTAGCTTCAAAGGCAGGCAATGGGGCGTCTGGGCGGCTCAGCTGGTTAAGCATCTGCCTTCGGCTCAGGTCATGATCCCGGGGTCCTCGTCGGGCTCCCTGCTCAGCAGGGAGTCTGCTTCTCCCTCTCCCACTTCCCCTACTTGTGTTCCCTCTCTCACTGTGTCTCTGTCAAATAAAAAAATAAAAATCTTTTAAAAAATGCATACAGCAAGTAAATATATATATGCACATATCTATGCACACACATATAATATATACACATCATATATACATGATACACACACATATGTATATGTATGTATGTGTATCTATCAACTACCTTTCATTAGCATACGTGCTTCCTAGCTGTATTTACCTAAACTAATTTCCTGGGACCCAGGAGAACATTGTCATATACATAGTTCTGAGACAGGAGACGGATTTGGACGTCTAAAGATTTTTCTCTTAGGAGATTGGTGAGCACGGAAATGGGACCAGGACAGCAGTGGCTCCAGAATTCCCCACAGGAGAGGCCTCCTGGTGGCAAGTGGATTGCAAAGGAGTTGCGGGAAACTTGTCTTGAAGCTGTGTTCTGCATAGCAGATCCGTTGTTTTCACTGGGACGGGAGCAGTTCTCTCAAGATGCTTTCATCCGTCTTCTAACAACATGGAGAAAACATGGGTTGTTTATAGTAAAGAATGTTATTTTATTGAGGGAGCGACTACCATATTTTCGGGAGGCGGATGGGTGTTTAAAGCCCCAGCTTCTGCCAATACCAAGCCCTTGTTGCTGCCTGTATGGAAGACGGACTTAATCACCCAAAGCCGAGGGATTGGAAGAGAACAGTAAAGGGACCTACAACAGCTTCTTTTCAAGCCAACAGACAGTGAATTGCCAGACCTTTCCCAGTGGCTCACCCTTCTGCCAGCTGGAAAGAAGCTGATGACTTGCCAGTGCTTTCCAGGTAGAAGGATATAGGCCACTCGGAGTTCATTTATGCCCAAGGCTTTTTAGCCTGAGATATCCAAAAATTCCAAGCATATATTACTTTTTATCTCAATAGCCACAAGGAGACCAACTATCCTGTTGGAATTCTAGACTCAGATCTATTTGACCAGCTTCTCCTTGTATTTTAGGTAGCTCAGAAACTGCACCAAAACCTGGTAAAATACTCAAGGAGTAATACTCCTTGAGTATTTTACTCGAGTAAAATACTCAAGTAATTCTCAGGAGCGTCTATTTCAAAATTTACATCTGAACTCTAAGGTCCATGATTATGGGCATGGGCAAGCCGCTGAGTCAGCCACCTGGCTTTCCCTCAATCAGTACCTGTTGGCTTAGGAACTGAAGCCATTTTTAACTCACGACTTTAATTTTTGCTTTAGTCATGGTATTTTTAAAATTTTATTTTTAATTCAAAAATTTTAATTGTGGTAAAACATACACAACATTAAATTTACCATCTTAGCCATTTTTTTAAAAAAGATTTTGTTCATCTATTTGACAGAGAGAGAGACAGCGAGAGAGGGAACACAGCAGGGGGAGTGGGAGAGGGAGAAGCAGGCTCCCCGCCAAGCAGGGAGCCCGATGTGGGGCTCGATCCCAGGACCCTGAGACCGTGACCTGAGCCGAAGGCAGACGCTTAACTGACTGAGCCACCCAGGCGCCCCACATCTTAACCATTTGTAAGTATGGCGTTCACTGGTATAAAGTACATCCCAGCACCCACGTTCAGAACTCTCTTCATCTTACTCAATTGGGACTCCGTGGCCGGAAAACGCCGCCTGCCCACGCTTCCCCACCCCAGCCCCCTCCCCAGGCCCCAGCAGTCACCATTCTACTTTCCGTATCTCTGCACTGGACGACGCTGGTACCTCCCATCAGTGGAACAGACCGTACCCAATTCTCACGGCTGCTCGTTTCATTTCCCATAAAGTCCTCAAGGTTCATCCACGCGGTAGCAGGCGTCAGAATTTCCATCCTTTCTAAGGCTGCAAATTCCTTGTTTTTGACTGCAGAGCGTTTCAAGTGTATCCAGCAAGTTAATAAACCAAATAGATGGAGAGGGCGTACGTGGTCTGTTCAGTAAGACTTCAGGCTTGGAAACCATAAGCAAGGGAGTGAGCAAACGTACGGAAATCCTTAAAGCTGGGCTCTTCACGGCGCAGCGGAACCACCTGGAAAGCTGCCAAACCGCCCACTGCGGGGCCCAAACCCTGAATATCGGACCCGGTAGAGTAGTATCTAGAGTCGGGCCGAGGAATTCGCATTTCACAGGAGTTCCCAGTAAGGGACCGCTCTTTCGAGAATCACTGTAACCTATCCAGGGTTCTTTCTGGAAGATTCCAATGGCAAATATGTCCTAGAGGGCAAGGAAGATGCCCGTCCCACCCGAGCCAGGAGGCTCGCGGTCAGAGGACAAGGCAGGCCCAGAGCAGAGCAGGAGTAGTGAGCGAGCGCGGTCCTTGCCATTCCGGGGAGAGGGGGGAACGTGGGGAAGAAAGGTGGCCAGTCACAGGACAAGGCTTTCAGGGAGAAGCCTGGCTTCACCTCTCTGGCCTCAGGGAGAAGAGGACAAGCCTGTGGTAAACGAGGGACACTTAGGGAGTCGGGGAATCTGGGCTGCGTTACTCCCTGTGAGACTCAGGGGAAGGTCCTGAGAGCAGAGCCTGGCCCACCTCGATTTTGGCAGACGTGAGATGCCAGCCAGCTGACGTGGAGAGAACAGCCGTGATGATGTGCAACGGTCCTGGGGCAGGGCCCCGGGCCAGGTGTGCCTGAGATGGACAACTCTGCGGATACCGTGTCTGAAGTGAGAGGGGACCGGGGGAGCCGGAACCTGCTGGGGGGGGGTGCTAGGGGTCCCCAAGGGCATGGCCCAGGCCAACTCTGGACACAGTGACCGAGCTCAGCAGTGGGTGCTGGCAATGACAAGGGAGGCCACCGACAGAGCCGAGACACCATGGGACAGTGCCCTCAAGGACCTGCGCTCACCACTGCCCCAGACCTCCCGGCACTATTCCAGCAAAGCGGCGGGCAGTGGAAACTAAGGACGACATCTGAGAACGGGCGCCACGCATGTTGAGAGACTGAGCATTACCTCAAGGGACTACTCAAACGATCAGACCAGGCTCGCTTCTAACCTGGCTGGGGTCGAGATGGTTCTGTTTCCCTGCTACCCGGCAAGCAGGAGTTTGTGAGGAAGACCGGACTGAGTTCAGAATACAGAACCCATGTTCATTTCTGTACATCTAAGTTACCATGTGACCGGGGTTGTTAGATAAAATCAGGGACGTACTTTTCTGGAGAAGTTGTTATCTGAAATTCAGCTAGAACGCACATCCTGTATTTTGATTTGCTAAATGTGTCAGCCCTCGATGTGACCTACCACTGGGCGCGCGCGCATGGGGACAACGTATGAGGGGGCAAATCCATACCTGAAACATACCAACCACTTTCTTTTCACCATATTCAAACATGGATTTTCACATTTGAATTGTTGCCCTACCTCTGTCAGATGATTTGCTAAATTGTGAAAGGGACTTTTCAACTACGACGTCAGGATGTCTGATGTATCCCCAACCCTCATCTCCTGGGCCCACGGTCTCTGGCCACGCCTCCGAGCTGGGCATGGCCAAGCTCAGCCTTTTAAGGCTGAGGTCACCTTCTGCCCATGATTCAGAGGATCCTAATGACAAGACCCACACATTTGTCAGAGATAAAACACCATATCGTTAACCTGCAAAACTGAAGAATATGAATTTGAATACTCGTTTGTGAATACTAGTTTTCACAACTAGTATGAATCCTAGTTTTATTACTGCCATTTTATTAGTGTAAAATTAGATTGTTCTCAACAGACTGCAGCTGTCCTTAGCCATGTCTTTGGAGCTTAGGAAGCCACTCCCAAGCAAAGTTCCGAGGAAGCAAGAAATGGAAGGTAAGTTTGACTGAGGAACCACCCAGGAAAGAGACAGGTGTGGAGGAACAATTCCTAGGAGAGAAAAAATGTGGGACCGATGGGGTCCTGAAGTGGAGAGAAACCAGGGAGATTCATTCGGGTGCCGGCAAGAACAGGGCACACAGAGAAATTTCCTCTCCTCTGGAAGTTGGATCAGGCTCTGTGGAGTCAATCTGCAATGGACGGAGGCTGCTGGGGCTGTGGGTAAGTCCCCAGAAACCGAGCCCTTATACCCCCCGCTTCATTAATTGAGCATCTACTATGTGGGAGAGAAGTGATACATTCTGAGCGTTCTCTTACAAAATCGTGAATGTTCCAACATTTCTACATTCATCCGGTATCACCACCATTTAAAAATTACAGAACAAATTGTAACTGGGATCCAGGGGTGTGGTGTGTTTTTTTGTTCCAGGGGAAAATAGAAAATGACGGGCTGTACTGATTCCTTCATAACCATGAAATCCTCGGTCCCTTCTCCCTTCTTGCTGTGCTGTTTCTCCCGTTTCTGTTTTGATCGGCACATGGACTTGCTCATGACAAGTCCGACAAGATGGGAGGCTTAATTTATTTAAGGGAATGAGAGTCAACACTGCAGGGAAGACGAAAGGCTCCGGTCTGTAACTGTCTTTAAAGCAAAACAAATAGGAGCATTGGCAGAACCCAACTGTGGTCACCGATGTTGTTTTGGGGGTTTGAGCAGTCACAGAAAACCAGCTCCTCTGAGTTTCCACTGGCTTGGAAGTTTGGGCTTCTGTGTCCGATGGACTGGGGTTCAAACCCACTTTGTAGACATGCCCCCCCGCCCGGCCCGGCCCGGCCCCGGCCAGGCTGCGCTATGGAAAGTCCGGTTCCTCACCTACGACAGTAACACCACCAAATACCTATTTCACAGGTTGTTGTAAGAATTAAGTGTGAGGATGAAATGCTTGGAATGCCTAAGGCCAACAGGTGAGAGCTCCCCAGAATTATCTATCTAAACGCGGCAGGCGAACTCATGAAACCAAATTGATTCCTAGGGATAAAATCCTACATTGATATGAATTAATCCACTTCTTCAGAACCTACTATGAATCTTATAAAAGTGACCGCCCCATTGGTCCAGTTCAATCGCCTCATGTAAATTCAGCATCAAGTGTCCCTGCTCTTTTATCCTCTTAATGTTAGAATGTTAATCCCAAGAAAATAATTCTAATACTTTGTCCCACATTCTCCGCATTTAGGGGACAGGACAGGGGTGTCCGTGACCTATAACACAAAATGAAAAGGCCTCTCCCTATTGGAGGGCTGTTCTGAAAAAGTCAAGGATAAGTCAGCCTTTTCAGAACCTTTTATCGAAAGTTCTCAAAATTAAATTTGCCACTGTACGATGCCTTGGAAACTCACACACTCGCAAAGAGGAAACAATGCTAGACAGATGAAACAAAACGAAACACTGTGGGTCTTAAATTCCTGAGCCTGGATTTATTTTTCTGTTTGTTAGTATCTCGCAGAAGGACCTGGAGTTTTTGACCTCTGACCCTGACTTTGAGACAGTGATGGAAAGGGGATGAGAAACCAAGAAGCAAAGGCTGAACGGGCCCTTTGTGCAAGCACCGCTGGTCTCGGTGGGGACGCGTCTCACTGTCCAGCGCCGGCGGGGCTGCCGTTCCAGGATCCACTCACCGCAAGTTCCCGCAGGCCGACGCGGGTCCTCAGGCCTCACCAAGTCAGCGCTATTGTTACGAAGGTGTGTGATGTGAAACTGTGTAAACAGAGGGACACGAGGCCATTCCTGCCTAGTGACCTGTACCAGAAAGCTCTATTTTTAGAAACGGCTACAAGCTGCTATGCCCTTGGAAAGAAGGCAAGCCACACACTATTGCTATTTTGGAACATTTCTGTGCCTTTGGGTTGTGTTCTAAAATATTTGTGAAAAAGTAAAGAGGAGAACCATCCCCAGTCTCTCAAGCTGAAAATCTGAATTTTGAATTTTACTTGTACATCCTGAGCAAAAGAGGCATGAAGCTGGACTTTCATTTCGAGGAAATGGATACGGATCCCATCTTTGGGGGTTTCTGTGGGCCAAAGAGACAAGGACAGATCCATCGGAATGCGTCCCCACACCCCTACCCCAGCCAAAGGAAGCCCGTGGCACACCTCTGAGCATGGCGGGCTGCGTGCCTCAGTGGACCTTCTAATCACTTGGCCCGGTTGTTGGTCAGCAGGTGCGCCCTCCCCCACCCCGGGCTGATTTGGGAAGAGCGGATCACCACCCACGGCTACTGGGCATATCTCTGTTTTCATTTCACAGCTACTCAGTGAGCACATGTCATGGGCCGGGATCCGGGCACTGGGGACACCGAACAGAATGTCTACCGCTTTGGAGTTTCTTTTCTAATGAAAGAAAGCAGAGGTGAGTGTATGTCTCATCGGTAGGAAAAAACAAAACAAAACAAGGGGTGTTGGGGATACAGCAGGGAAGGGGCTGCTGCGAGTTTTAGTGGGCTGTACGGGGAAGGACGGCATTTGAGCAAATACCTAAAGGAAGTGAGGGAGCAATTCGAAAGGGTATAATGGATTAAAAATGTTCATTTTTTTAATTAAAAAAATATATTTAAAAAAAACTTAACATGCAACCACTAGTGACCAAACAATGACTCCATTTCACCATTTGCTCCTCTACGTTGTGCAGGTGAACACCAAAGAGTTTGACAACGTCTCGCCCCCGAGCTCATCTCATGAAAGACTGTCTGAGGGGCCCAGGCCTTGCTCGCAGGCCCTGCCTCTGTACCAGCGATGGAGAACAATGGCTGATTCCCAAGAGACCCCTTTAAAGAAACATTCCAAAGAATCCTTTTAAAATGCTCCCTAGAACCGCAGTGTTCATGAAAACAATATAGCAACCTTCCTACCTAAACAATAAATACACTCACCGAGCACCCGTCCCCCAGGATAATTTCACAGCCCTACCCACTAAGCAAACATCAGACACGAGTTTGGCACCAGCATTAGGGGGGGTGGAAGACTGCACTTCTCAAATGCACTGACAGGGGCCCCCTAAACAACACGGGGCTTAGGAGCACCCCACCCCCGCACAAAAATCTGCGTATAATGTTTGAGTCCCCCAGAACATAACTACTTAACAGCTCAGAGCCCATGTTCGAACGGAAGCCTTACTAATAGCAGCGTATTGATGTATTTTGTTCGTGTATTAGAAACTGTGTTGTTACAACAAAGTAAGCTACAGAAAAGGAATAAGGGAATCCTAAGGAAGAGAAAATACATATAGCATTGTGTGGTTTTTATTGAAAAAAAAAATCCACGTGTAAGTGGACCTGAGCAGTTCGAACCCGTGTTGTTCAAGGGTCGACCATGCAAAGCAAGCAGCCCGGCAGCTGGTGAGGGGAGAGCAGGCCTCTAGTCCCGCAAGGCACCTGAACCAACATTTTAGGACCGAGAGGCAAAGAAGCAGAGAGGCTGGTCTTAGAGGCATCGTTTTACTCAGGACTAGGGAGGGTCTTCAAAACTGTCACGTGCGAGGACCCCAGACGCAACAGAATCAGGAGACGGATGGTACCAAATACATAGCTGGGGTCACCACTTTAATTCGCGGTGGTCCAAGAAAAAGCAGCGTAGGGGTCATCGCAACTCAGCCAGACCCAGCCGTTTCTCTGCCTTCAGAAGGCTAACGGTCTGCACAGGGCGCTGGGTGCTTCCAGACCTGTATTTGAAGCTTCCTCTCAGGATTCTGGTAGATCTAGTAGATCACACCTGTGATCTTAGAGCCATTATCATTAAATAAGACTCAAAAATATATAATCTAGAAGGAAAGTGGACAGTAAAAACAGTGGAATTGTCCAGAACAGGGCAAAACTGTCAGGACCTTCCATGCTCTGATTTTCCACAGAGGACATGTGCAGTGTCTTTAACAACGGGCGGCATTTAACTGTTCTCTCCTGAAACCATTTCTCTACCTCTCACTCCCAAGAAGTCTGGGACTTGTGCTGTGGCTATACGAGGTGTGATATATTTTTTTAAGAATTTATTTATTTACTTGACAGAGAGAATGAGATCACAAGTAGGCAGAGAGGCAGGAGGAGAGAGAGGGAGAAGCAGGCTCCCCGCTGAGCAGAGAGCCCTATGCGGGGCTCGATCCCAGGACCTTGAGATCATGACCTGAGCCAAAGGCAGTGGCTCAACCCACTGAGCCACCCAGGTGCCCCCGAGGTGTGATTTTTTAAAAACCAGGACTGACAAAGGAAATGAGTATGTCCCGAGGACAGAGAGCCGCTCACAAGCTTGTTCCAATCTAGGACCTCTTGACATTGTCTTCACGTCGCATGAGTAAGTTCAATGGCATTGAGCAAGCCACCTTTCACAGCTTGTTTCCTGGGGGCATCGGCCAGAAATGACATGTAGAGGGAACGTGCCGACTGTGGTATGGTGGGTATGGTTTTACCCGCTCAGAACAGCTGGGTGGCCCCCGCGCCTGCTGGCAACCATGAACTCCCGATGCAACAGCAGGTGGTAACAGCTCAGGTCATAGACATTCGTGGGGGGGGGGGGGCAGTGCAGACCAAGTGTTGCCCACCGACAACCCCTCCCCTGCCCACACCCCTTATCGGTAGCAACATCTCTTAATGAGCTTCTCAAAAACTTCTGCCTCGATATAGCAATAATGAGAAACAAGCCTCCCAGAAATGAAATGCAGGAGCGGGAGCCACTGGAGGTGGGGGGCAGGGGCGGGGCAGCCCTTCCCCAGCAGGCCTGTCGGGGTCCTAGACAGTCCTGAAATCTCTGAAGCAGGCATCTTTGTGTCTGCTCTGTGGTTTTCCCTGCCACGAACAAGGCTCTGGCCTGCTCCCTTCCTCTCCTGGTTTGCCTCCCTGCCTCTCCTCCTGCTTCCATCCTAATATCCCCGTCCCCTCTGCGAGTCTTTCTTCTGCCTCTTAGTTCCTACCTCCACGTGGCTTCCCTTTTTACCTTGATTTACGGCTCTGACCAGTGGTTCCCCAACTTTACTGCACGACAGGATCACCCAAACAGCTTTAAAAGGGTCCACTGTCAGGTTACACCCTCTACCAACTGAATTAGAACTCGGGGGATGGGACCCCCGCGTTGGCTGGTCTGTTTTTAACTTCCCCCATAAATCCCAGTGGGTAGCCACGTTGGAGAAGACAGAGCTCGAGGCCATTTCGATTCGAGGGTGCAGGATGAAACAGGTTTGGTTCATATTCCAAATCAGAATTGTCCAAACATATCTGTTCAAGCTGGTGTGCCCACATTTGGGGTCAGGGGAAAGGGTGCCAGTGTGGCTTCCGAGTGACGTCGGAGCTCAGACTTCACATCCCTTGTAAAGGTGCAGATATTTGCAGGCCACTCTTCAACGGCTGGGCATGGAGGGGGGACTCCTGCTTGCAATACATTTGTTCGAAGTAAAACCGCGTCATCCCAGGAATGAACCCGGGGCTTTCATCATCAAGGTCCCTTCGCTGGGAAACAGCACAGCCTTCCTCTGCACACGGGCCAGCATTCGCCACATAGCCAGTGAGCATATGTAACCCACTGAATAAAAATAGTGGTTATCATCACGGGCGGCAGGAAAATGTGTCCCTTTTCTCATTACAGTAAGGGAGCCTCACTGCATACCTCTCAGGAAACCTAATAATGTGTTCCATGAATTTTCCATGGGAAGAAACAACTGGTTAGGAAATCAGATACGAGACTTCTAGACAGTGACATTCAAGCCTAGGACTCCAGGGGAGCCCAAACCGGCCTGAGTGTGGTCGCAGCAGGGTTGAAATACCCCCTCAAAGCATACTGAGTAAATTCCCACGATGCCAGAGCTCTTGGAAAAGTTTCTGGGGCTCGAAGGCCACTGCAGCTGCCTCCTTGCTTTCCTCGCCGCCACGTGCTCAAGTGGAAAAAATGTCTAAGGGTAAGTTACGGCTGTTCTCAGTTTATACTGATTCCCCACCTGGGGAAGTCTCAGCCTGGGTCCTGGCTGGGATGCAAACCGGATTCCAGCCTGGGGTCTGTACTCCCATCCCTGCTAATCGCCACCCCTTTGCTCAAATTCCAAATTGCCAAGGGCAAGTGAGGGATGAGTGAGGGGCAATGGGTGGGGGTGGGGGCAGGGACGACAAGAGGGTCATCGCAAGCGTTAGGGGGGCATGTGGAGCTGGGAGATACAGAAGGAGATGGGACACGCTTCCAACACAGAAGTCACGAGGGGGCTACTGCCCACCGTCCTTGGCCCTGCTCTAGCTCTGTGCGATCCTCACAGGGCATAGGTGTCACAGACCCGCTTCTGGCACCTGCGGAAGGACTCAGCCACAGCGCACAGCCCGCAGCCCCTTCTTATATCTTGAGAGGCAGTTCACAGGACTTACACAAATCTTTCTCACTCAGCTTCTGTGTCCAGGTGAGGCGAAGGAAGCCCCATGTGTTACGCACGAGGTGAGGTCCTGGAGCTTAGGAACAGTTTTGCAATTGTCTCTCAAAGATCGTCGCTTCCTAATGGTCCTCAGCTCCTACCACCTGCCCACATGAGAGTTCTCTTGGGGCATAATTTCCCCAAAGGCCACAGACTGTGCTGTCTAAAGAACATCACATTTTCCAATTGTGCTCAGCCTGTGCCACGTATGCCGGTGTAAGCCAAGCAGTTAAGTCCACGGAACAAAGACTCACCAGGAGGCGAAAGCCAGTCCGCAGCCTGACGGTCCTCTCCTGTAGCTCAGCCTCCCACCAATGAGCTACCACTTGTTTCAGAATCAGAACAAAAGGTGGTCTCAAAAAAAAAAAAAAAAATCCCATTCTGAACTTGACCCTTGTTGATACTGCCCTTTAGAACGAAATTTCCTTTTAGCAAAATCGATATAATCAGAAACCTTAAAACTCATATGTTCTCATTTGTGCAAATAAGTGTGTGCACTAAATAGAACTACTAAAGGAGAATGCAGTCGGGTACATTCTCATGAGCTAAGACTGTACAATACATACTCCTCACAGAATAGTGGTTTAATATTTTATCACAGTAAACCATTTTCTAACACCAATTTCATCCTTATAGCAACTGAGCAGGGAAGATATTATCACTGTTTTCCATTTTAAGAAGAAATGTAGTCTCAGAGAGATTGGTTTGTGCCCAGGACACCACGGTCAGAACATAGCAGAGATGGGGTTTTAATCCCAACGACAGGAACCCCCTTGGGCATGTGGCTTACCATTTCATATCGAAGCACTGGCACCTTGGTGCTGGCATAATCTGGTTTAGAGATTGTCAGTTTGTAAGGAAAAAACAGATGCTTTTTATGTTCCAGAAAAGTTCAACCTACCATTCACACTTTGTTGCTTTAACAATAGGGAGTTCTGTTCAGTTTACTCTGCAAAGCTCTTAATAAATTCTTTCTTTAAACTGCTTTAAAATAGTTCAAAAGGGATACCAGGTGGTTAATCAGAGTAAGTCGCTTTAAGAATATAGATGCTTTTTAAGGGAATGGACTCAGGCAGGTGGTAGGGAAGAGAGCGGAGATGGAATTGTTTGGGGGAGGTAAGGAGTGGATAGCGATAATATTCAAGAAATTATTTTCTTTTATAAGCTGTAACCATGAGTTGAAAACAACTGATTTGCAAAATCTTTTTTTTAAATGAAAAGTTAATAGCACTAATTTCACATCCTTTAAAAGGGCCTTAAAATGCATTCTGTTCATTACCAGATACTTCTTTTGACATCACTGATTTGCAAATCCCAAATAAGCTGTAGTCTCACAACTCAACGTAGACATAAAGAAGTCACAGTAGCAAATGTGTGAGCCACCCCCCCATTCCATTCCAATAATGTCATCCCACCGTTTATAAAAAGAACTGTTCTGCCAACCCTCAGATATGTGGGATGGGTTTTTTTGCGGGGATCGTGGGCCTGAGGGTGGTGGTAAACTTATTTTACTGCCCTTTTTGTTAGAGGGGGGAAGCAATCATAAAGCAACAAATAGTTTTATTTCCAGAGGCTGATGAGGACCCTCCGGTCAGCTGGAGGCACAAAGCAGTGACAGGCGTGTACTGTGAACCCCCAAGGGAAGTTCAAGGTCTGTGGGAACCACTTCTTCATTTAATAATTTTCCCTGGATGAGTTAAAAAATCAATTTAAGGGTTTTTTCTAGTTTTTGTTTTGTTTTTTTAGCATCACAAATATTTCTAAACGAAGGAGGCAGTGAGTAGAAACATTAGTTCACGACTTGAAGTGCTAAGAGGCTCCAAGACCTGTGTTCTCAGAGAACAAGCTTCTCACTTAGGCTACTAGCACTTGGCCTTGAGCAAGTCACTCCCCGTCTATGGATGCAGGACTCTTTTCTTCCTCCAGACAGAGCCACAGACCAGAAAGTGACGAGACCTAGAGGCTCACTTCGGCCCCACCACACACGGCAGTTCACATATGTTGGGCAGATGCTTACTAATCACTAATCACCCCTCCTTTCTCTTCAGTCTCTCTTTTCCCAGAAAATGTGGTCAACTCCTGCTTCTCTCTCACACACATATTGTCAGTCAAATAAAAAAAAAAATGCACGTTCCCTTCCAACACTGTCAACTCGGAATAAATGAATGGGAAAGGGAAATGATATATCAAATTTGCACAAATGCTGGGAAGCTTTAGGAGTAAGATTTCATTCTAAAAAAGGGACTCACTTTCCAACACCTTCTGCTTACTGCTCTGAATTGGAATACGGCCCAGAAAGACCATTTCCCACCCACAGTCCTCCCATCAACTGGGCCCTCCAATCGTACGCTATGTTCTAGAGGTTAAAGTAGACTTCTCACAAGAGGCTACTTACTTAACAAATATGCATTATATTTTTAGGAGAGCTCATTGCCACGCTATATATATGTATTTCTCGTTTAATTCTCACAGTCCTCAGATAGACTGAATGACCTGCCCCGGGTCGCCGAGCTAGTACTAAAGCCATCAGACTTCTTGGCAGCCTCAAACCTGCGTCACCATCTCATGCATCAGTCTCTCCCCAAAAGAATGAAATCTGACTTTGGTGTGGCTGCAGGGGGCCTACATGAGGAGCCTTGCGAAACAAAGACAAAACACCAGGAGATACACCCCGGAATTTTTCTTAGCTACACCGGCCAACAAACCATTGATACCAAGTTTAGCAATAGGGTGATTCTGGGCAAAAATAACACCTTGATGCCAAATGTTGGGAGGTTGGATTTGCCAAGAAAAATGGGGGTTGTGGGGGTGAGGAGAATTGGGATTACAGCTCCATCCGTCACAATGCCAATCTGATTACCCTGTTCGAGAGGGGCATCGAAGTCCTAGCTCAGGGCAAGAACAGGAGTTCACTTATTTAGTTATTTTTAAAGATTTTATTTATTTATTTGACAGAGAGAGATCACAAGTAGGCAGAGCAGCAGGCAGAGAGAGAGGAGGAAGCAGGCTCCCCGCTGAGCAGAGAGCCTGATGTGGGGCTCGATCCCAGGACCCTGAGATCATGACCTGAGGTGAAGGCAGAGGCTTTAATCCACTGAGCCACCCAGGCGCCCCAAAACAGGAGTTTAGATGAACAACCAGCAATTAACCCTAATAGTCTATACTGAAGTGAAATTGTCAGTTCTTTTTTTTTTTTTTTTTAAATTTGAGGTTATTTGCGAACAACAGGGAGTAGTCCCTGTGTTAAAAGCACCTGACATCATCCTCGGGAATCTGAAACTTAAAGACCTTTTCCTTTGTTTCCATTTTAACAGTTACTTGCATCTAAGACCTGTATTTCACATGTAGCTGCCAGATAAAGTCTCTACTGATGTTAGAGTTTGGACTATTGACTCTTAATTGTGTACATGTCTATTTTCCTGATTTAAATCCATTGTACCATCCTTGCATTCCACAAAGGTTTTCCTTCTTCAAGTTTCCTTTAGCTAGAAGGTGCTCGTTTTCCTTTTGGAAGGTCTTTTTTTTTGGCCACTTCTTATTTTATCATTCTCCTCCATTTATCCATCACTAATGGTAGACCTTCCCTCTTCGTATACCCAGCATCCAACACCCAACATTCTGGGCTCCCGCAGCGTGCACACTGCCCCTTCACTCCCTCTTCCTGGAGGACCCAGCTCTGTCTTCTTCATGGGTCAGCAGATCTTGTAAGGTCTTTGACCCACAGCTCACGTGACACTCTGCATGTCTCTTGTCACCGTCGCCTTTAAAGAAGGTGTTTCTACTTTTGATTGTTTTTGGTCACTGGGTAAGACACCATCAAAACTTACACAAACACTTCTCTGCTCTACGTTCTTGGCATTTTTAATGATGGATGGGCGGTGTTGCCCTCACCCTCCCAAAACTAACTCTATGCAGTGGGGGGAGAGGCGGGTACACCTAGAGCTGCTGATATGTAAATTTTCACTACACAAATGATTTCTCTGGAAAACAGACCCTCCAGTTATGCTTCCAGGAAGCCACCTCAAACTTTTTTAAAAGTACAGAGATCACTTAGGGAAAAAAAGAAGATTAACGAATGAAATACACAAGTCACTCTATCATGAATAAGTAGGAGGAAATGAGGGGTGCCTGGGTGGCTCAGTCGTTAAGTATCTGCCTTTAGCTCAGGTCTTGATCCCAGGGTCCTAGGACCTAGTCCCAACCCCCCTGTTGTGTCTCTCTCTCTGTCAAACAAACAAACAAACAAATAAACAAAAAAGTAGAAGGAAATGAAATCTCAGGACCTGACGTGGGCCTAGGTAGAAAGACAAGACTTCTCAAGAAAATGGCAGCTCTACTCAATATAAAGCCAGATTAATCCAGAGCAAAGGGTCTTGCTTCTACCCAGTTCTCTGAAAGGTCAGGGAGGAATGTCCATCCATGTCTACCAAGGCAAGTTTATAATCCCCATCTCTCAGTCGGTGTGAGAAGTAAAGACAGCCTCCTTTTCCTCAAACTCCGAGAGTTCCACTATAAAAATCAACACATAATAGATGAGATAAGACATATTCAAAAGGCATCTTAGAGGCAAAATGTTTCCCACACCAAAAGCAGGGACAGCAAGGACTCTTCAATAAACTTATCGATCACATTAGCATATCTAAAGAAAGAATGTGTCAATCAGAAAGGGGATTTGGGGCAGGGTGGGGGAGTCCCACACAGGGAAGAAACAAGACCAGAAGAAGAGTATGGCTTAGGCAGCAGGACTCCCTGCTGTCAGGAGGGGAAAGGGTCCCCTCTCACCAGAGCATCCAGACCACCTGGCAGATGTGTCCCTAGTGGAAACTGGGCCATCTGGCCATCAGAGTGGGGCCTCAGCCCCACTCCCTTCCCTCTGAAGGAGGTCACCGGGCACAACCTGACCTCATTATGGTCAGACTTCCTACTTAGTTTTCCTGTCAGGTAAGGTACACTGACTCTTGGACCACCTGGGACACCTGTTCCATTCAGAGTCATCTTTATCAAAATGAGTTCGTACATTGACGTTATGGCACGCATCCTTCAATTTTTTGTGGGTTTGAGTAATGTAAGTGAACATTCCTAAATTTCATGAGCTCCTGGGCACTGTCATGATCAGTTCTGTACCAGTAAGCTTGGTGACCAGCCCCTTAATGATAGTAAATTCACCAAGGGAATAAGGGGGAGGGGTGTCGTGTGGTGAGGAGCATCTCTTGATAACCAGGCCATCAGTACAGCATATGGCAGTACTCCTCAGTGCTGCCATGTGCCCCAATAACCCAATCCAGAATAATAATGATCAAATATTGCACATCTACTATGTCCTTATTCTTTATTCATTAAATCCATATAATGCCCTTTTGTGGCAAGAATTATTATTTCTATTTTATAAATGAAAAAACTGAGGCTTAGAGAGGTCCAAGGTCACACAACTTGCAAACGACAAGGTCAGATTTCCACCCCGGGACTGTCTCCTATTCTGCTAGAAGTGATTCAGATTTTATGCCATCATCAACTGGAAGGCAGGACAGAAGGCCAGCATGACTACTTTTCATAGCCAGAAACAGAGGCGTCCTCTCCAGAAGCTAATCTACCACTAGAGTCCCATCAAAACAAATTGAGAGTACGGACTCCACTCTCCCTCCGCCAACAGATAAATGCCAGTGTTCTAAAGTTGGGCTTTGGGTGCCAACGCCAAAGCGAGTCCGAAAACGTCAGCACTCTTTTGGACACATGGAATAGGCCTCGTAGTTCTGTGACTTCCTACACTCCTGCTTGAGAAATCAGCCACTGTGTTTGGGACGACTGCTCTAGTCAAATCGTGGCCCATAAGGAATGGGCCTATGCCTAGAGCTGGCGGATAATATATCAAAAGAAGCAGCTCCTATTGTTACCAAGTAGCTACCAGGAGGATGTACAGGATTTCATTTCATCTTTTCAATCACCCTGTAAAGTAGATATTTAAAGATGAGGAAACTAAATCTTCAGTGAGGTTAGGTAAGCTGCCCAAGGCCACACAGCTAGACAACCCTGCAATGAGATCAGCTCTGGGCCTGGGCCCGACCAAATTCTCTGTTTCAAGTCACTCTCCATCCCTGGAAGTGGATGGAGATCCACCAGAGAAGCAGCGTGTGCCTAGATGGTCCTGAAGACAAGCCAGACACAGCCCAGCACTGAAGGGAGTCTCTAGAGCCTGGGGACGTGGTGAGACCATACCCAGGGCTGTGTTTTTGTGATTGGGAGGAGCTGCTAGTCCCCTCAGCAAGGGCTCACTTAGGAAAGTTTGAGGAATGCATGAATGTAGGAGTGAATGGTCCCATAAGAGAGTTTCTTACGAGTGATGAAAAGATCACGCTATTTTCACATCCTGAAAATAGCGTGGCTTGATGGATGACTCCTAGAGTTCTAGCCAACGTGAACATTCTCAAATGTTATAACATTAGGTGCCATGTAAGGCAGCCAAAACCCGATTAGTGAAGAAATATCTAAATAAGAAAAATGTGCAGGCCTAGGGCTTAGTGGGTCAAGGTAATGACTCTCAAGTGGCGGATGGAGGGGAACCAAGCGTATCTACATTCTCTTCTGGTCCTTCCCCTTATCAGCTCTGCTACCTTCAGCCATTTTGGCGGCCTCTTGCCTGTAAGTGGGGACAGTGATAGCTCTCTCTCCAGATTCGTGTGAGCTTAAATGAGCTAGCATATGGAAAATACTGGAGCAGTGCTTGGTTTGTAACAGTGCTAAAAAAATGGTTTTTAACACCTTTACCCTTTTTATAAATAATTTCCTCCACCAGGATGCAGGTTTCCCCAGGAGCAGGACATCAGCCACTTTAAGGTATTATACAATCACAACCCAGACCTTTTCCAAAAGCCACCAGGGTCACCACCAGGAAAACAGACAAAGCAAACAAAAGAAGGAATTTGCTTGTTTGGATGACCGGTGTAGGTGAGGCTAGTGGAATGCCACCTAGAGCCCCAAGCCAACTGCTTCCTCTAGTTCCACAAGGAGACAAGGCTTCACAGAGCTCCGACTACATCTGGGATCAGTCACTTTTCATTACACCCAGAAATTTAGAAAGTACCGTGAGGCAGAGCCATGCCAAGCCCAATACCTGCTGGGAAAGCCAGCATTTCAAAAGAAAGTGGTGTCTGAAACGTCTTCACTCAACCTCCTCCCCACACGCCACAGGAAGGATAAGGGAAAAACCAGGGCAGGGCAGCAGGGAGGCAGAAGGATCCACACAGGGAGATTTAAAGAACAAGATACTGATCCCAGCTCTTCCCGGGATGTGGAGCAGGGTGGGGGCTGGTGTCAGAGGGAGAGTGGAGGCACAGCACAGCCTACCTGCGTACCACCAGCCTGAGGGTCTTGTAGGATCCTTTCACCAGGGAAACGGCCTCCCTCCTGGAGCTGCTCAGCACAACCTCGTTGATGTGCACCACCTCGTCCCCGGCCTGCAGTCTGGAGCTCACCAAGTCCGCTTTGCCCCCTTCTTTGATCTGCTCAGAGAGAGGAGAGAGCCCTGGGTAAGCTGCTCCAGGCCCTGCTGGACTTCTGCAGAGCCCGACGGACCGGTTATGACCACACCCCACTGGCAGCCAACCCGAGGGCATGGTGGGGAGAAGGCAGGGACTGCCTCCTGTTTTCCACGCCCTCAAGCACCCAGCACCCTGCCTGCCCTCAGAGGGTGCTCAGAAACATTAGCTGAAGGGGTGAAGGATCTCACTGTCCATCCACGACACTCTATGCCATTCTGCTCACCACCTGCCCTTCACAGCTCCAACTCCCAAAGTCCACTCAGAGCAACTGTTTAATGACTTTACAAGTTGAGTTCTTGTCTCATTTTTTGGTCTAAAATTATAATTCACTGGATAAGGAGACTGTGGTATATTTAGACAATGCAGTATTATTCAGCACTAAAAGGAAATGAGCTTTCAAGCCATGGAAAGACACGGAGGAACCTTAAAGGCATATTCCTAAGTGAAAGAAGCTAATGTGAAAGGCTACGTACAGCTTAAGTCCAGCTATGTGACATTCCTGGAAGGAAAAACTACGGAAGCAGTAGAGAGATCAGTGGCTGCCCGGGTTAGGGGGGAGGGAGGGATGAAAAAGCGTAGGGCAGTCAAACTACTCTGCGTGAGAGTAGAAGGCTAGATACAGGACATTACACCATAGACTGTGTAACACCAAAAGTGAACCCTCATGTAAATTATGGACTTTGGGGGAAAATGATGAGTCAGTGTAGTTTCCTTGACTGTAACAGATGTTCTACTCCAGTGGGGGATATTGGTAATGAGGGACTCTATCCAACGGAGGGGAGGCAGGGGCCATATGGGAACTTTCTCTACTCCACTCAATTTTGCTGTGAACCTAAAACTGCTATAAAAAATAAAGTCTACTGAAAAATTATAATTCATTCAACAAAGTGATTCAGTACTTGCTTCATGCCAGAAATTGCTCTAGGTGCTAAGGCTGTAAGTAAGGAACCCTTGCTCTTCTGGTGCTAAGGGTAGCAGTGGCGAAGCAATCTAAACGTAAGAAACAAACAACTGATTACAGTATATTAGAAGTTGATGATGTGTTCTGGAAACCAACAGAACAAAATAATCCTCGGTCCAGCTGTCCTATGCCAATGGATGCTTGTGGAATGTCAATGATGATGAATGAGAATAAAAAGGGAAAAAGTAAAACAAAAACAAAAACCACCAGAACAAAACATGACCCATATTTTCTCTTTTTGCAATAATTACTCACTAGAATTGCTCACATTTTCAAAAACCTTCAATAGGTCTTAAAATATATAAAATGGACCAAATTCCTATAATGAATTTGTAAGTTTGGCCCTTGCTAGCTTCTATTTTACTTAATCAGTGGTTCCAAGTTTGAGGGGTGGCGCAGAGAACATGAGTTAGGGGAAGTCAGGTATGCGGTCTAAACTCAGACTTATCATCTGTGGTAACAGATGAAGGACAATCGTACCTGCCCCATAGAGCTGCTGTGGGGATGAATGAGATAAGCCACATGAACTGGGGGACACAGTTCCTGGCCTATGGTAAGATTTAGAACGTGATAGCTACTGTTTTCATAAATCATATGTCATGAAGGTCTTTCCATTCATTAACTACTATAACATCTTGGTGTGAATGTAACATGGTCTACTTAGCCGTTCCCTACTGATCAGTTCCTCCTGGTGTGAATGTAACATGGTCTACTTAGCCGTTCCCTACTGATCAGTTCCTCCTGGTGTGAATGTAACATGGTCTACTTAGCCGTTCCCTACTGATCAGTTCCTCCTGGTGTGAATGTAACATGGTCTACTTAGCCGTTCCCTACT